>CM050166.1:233646790-233866790 GCA_027410445.1 Discoglossus pictus
TAGGACAGTGGTAAAGTGTGTGAGATCCTATCCTATGTGAACCATAGTTATAGCTGGAGATATATCTAACCAAAACCAGTGTCTACTTCAGGTTTTGTATATTTACCAACCTAAACAGTTGTACTAATTACTTTTTTTACAAAAAAAAATATATGCACTAAAATTGCATAACATAATTGTCTGATTATAATTAGGTGCAACCAATAATTTTATGTGATCTTCTATAATGGATATACAGTTACAGTGGAATTAATACATGTGTGAGATGATCATAAAATAAAGAGAGACTACAGGAAAAATATAACAAAGTTCAATAAAGAAACTAAGTGGGAAATAAACATATATTTATTCTCAACAATCTGTGAAACAGTTTTTTACATTCTCCTTTACTTTCGTTGAAAATTATATGTTAGTAAACCAAACCATTAATTCCTGCAGCATTATTTTCCCTAATAAGCCAAGAAAAGAACAATAAGAAATAAACCATCCTAAATATGATTGACAGCTTCTCAAATCATATAAATATTTATTTTTCCACTGCTTCAAAGACTATAAGAAGATTGTTTTGGAAGAAATGCTATTTCCTACACTCTCTCTT
Source organism: Discoglossus pictus (assembly GCA_027410445.1). Taxonomy (NCBI): domain Eukaryota; kingdom Metazoa; phylum Chordata; class Amphibia; order Anura; family Alytidae; genus Discoglossus; species Discoglossus pictus. The sequence goes on from CM050166.1 coordinate 233,647,389, forward strand.
GAACGATTTTATTAAGAAATTATTTTACTTTATTAATTTTCCCTCCAGCTTTTTATTACATTTGGTTTTAAGTTAAAAGTATAGCAAAACATTTCAGAGGCCATCAATAAGAAAATATTAACCCAAAGAAAATTCCCTGTGTTTAATCACACACATATCAAACAGTACTATGGGTGCACGGCGTTAGCCTCTTGTGCGCAGCCCACAGAGCTAGCCGCGCATTGCGTGCTGGGGGGTGGGGGAGGAGTTTGAGAGACACAGGGGAGAGTTAGAAAGAGACACGGGGGAAGAGACACAGGGATGGGGGAGAGACACAGGGGAGGCGGAGGGGGGAGAGACACAGGGGAGGCAGAGGGGAGAAGAGACACAGGGGAGGCAAAGGGGCGAAGAGACACAGAGGAGGGAGGGGGGGAAGAGACACAGAGGAGAGAGAGGGGGTAACAGACACGGGGGAGGAAGGGGGGAAGACACAGGGGAGGGAAAGAGGGGGGAACACAGGGGAGGGAGGGGGAGAGACACATCATATATTATACTGTCATTTATGATGGGCAAACGGCTAGTCTTAAATATTAGTTGTTTATTCAAGTTATGAGACACTAATCTATAGTTGCATGTCAATAATTTTCTTAAGGTGCTTATATAGAGATGTTTGTAACAACTGTAGATTTTCTTTAATGTAACTTTTATCCATTTCACTACATTTGTAGCAGTTGAGAGTGTACGATATTACATAGGTATTACATAATACATGAGTTAAATCATTGTACTGAGGGTGAGAAATCAGAAATTTCCAGCAGTATCAATTGAGTGGTTCTAGGAAGCATGATACCAAATATTCTTTCAGTTCACTTCATTACCTTACACCAAAATTTGCCAAATTGTCACATACAGTAAAAAAAAATTAGCTAAATGTATTTAACATTTAGGGCATTTAGCTGCTTTATTTAAATTAAAATTTATTAAAGGCAAAACCTTTGACCCAATCAGTTCACAGAATTCAGTGTCAATGACAAAAGACATCTTTAAATTGCAGCTTCCTCTTTACACAAACATGTAGCTAATGGCAAACTAAGCAAGCTTCATTACTTTTACTTAGATAATTCTTCTTCTTGAGAATTCCCATGGTAAATTTAAAAAAAAATTCTGCTGTTTTATCACCCCTCAGCCTATGACCCGCTACCCCATATGGGCCTGGTTATTCTTTGGGATCCCTCCCTCAGTATCCACTACCCCTAAGAACCCTGTAACCCCTCTTCTCCAACCCCTTGTGCTTTGGATAGCGAGTCCATTAAATCCACAGGGACCCCTATGGACTCCAATGGAGCTTCTAACCAAAACTATGGGTGTCCCTATTAACCCCCAAGGCACTACATTTTAACCCGTTAACATGGACTTCCATGGTAATCTAAAAGTTTAACCATATGGACCGCAAACACCAAAAATTAATTTGTTATCATGAGGGACCCTATATAGTATGCTATATGATGAATATGGCGGTGCCTATGGACCCCCATGGTGTACTAAATTATAGCCTTGGGTGACTCTACAGGCCCCAATGGCACTTGAAAATTGGAACGCACAGATTTCAATCCATGCATCCTGATTGGATAGACTATTAACCAATTAAAATGGGGCAGGAGTAATTCAAAAATTCTATTCTGATTGACTGAAATATGATTGACACATATGAGACAATCAGAAACAACAAAACTTGTTTATAAGGCGAGGGTGCAGTCAGAAAGCTGTTATTTGTCAGGGGAGATCCTCAGAAGAGAAGCTCTGTTACTTCAGTTGTTTCTGAGGTTTTGTGTACTGGGGTTTCTAGACGGAGGCCCCATTCCGTAGGCTGAGGATGAGGATTGAAGGTCCTCAATTAAGACAGAAGAGGATGACTTCTTCAAGAAACACAGATATGCCCACTTATGAAGATTGAGGATCATAGTGTTGATGAACATAGATTTTTATATATGCAATTATTTTTCATTTTCTAATATTATTTTTGTATTATATTTTTATTATATGTAAAAAAACATATTTTCATTAATTATTGTTTTATTTTATTGTATTTAGTCTATTTAATTGGGGTAGAAGGTATTATAGACTATGGTGGTCACTGTGGACCTCTATGGTAGTAGTTAGAGTGTCAAGGAGTTCAATGGGGAACCACATAGTTGGGGGTTAGGATTAGTTACCATGGATTGGCCATGGTTATAGTATAGTATGTAATGCCGATCTATAGGAAATCCCAGGTATAGCGGTTAATATTAGATACCATGTGGGTCCATAATGACCCTTATGATACCTACTGTAATACAGATTCTATGTAACAATATTTTTCAACTCCAGCCCTCAGGTACTCCAGACTGATCACATTTTAAAGCTTTCAATGTCTGAACAAATTTGGACTGTACATAACAACTGGGCCATTAAATAACCAACCTATGCACAACACTGCTTTGTGGAACATAACTGTTTTCATAATATATTTTAAATATATATAGGCACCATTTAAAACTGGAGGAAGGGTTGAGTAGATGGAATCTAAACTGAAACCCAAAAGTATAATATATACGTAATGGTAAATTGATAGCAGCAACAGAAGAGGAAAATGATCTAAGATATATTTTATCAGATGATTTAAAACTAGGTAAACAATGCAACCAGGATGGGACATTTCATATCATACAACAACCAGATCTTCTACTGTGGTCAAGAATCCCACAGAAAGAAATGAAGTAGCCATCATAATCAATCAAAGGTTGACCAAAGCAGTGCTTGGTTACAATCCAGTAACTGACAGAATGATTTCAATTTGAAAGACAAGCCATGTAACATCACAGTGATACAAGTCTATGCTCCAACCATGGATGCTAAAGAGGCTGATGTTGTCCAATTCTACAAGGATATTAACCTACTAGATAGAGCACCAAGGAAACATGGTGCTATCATAATAGGAGATTTGGATGCTAAAGTAAGGAATCAAAAGATACATTGGATAATGCACAATTGGGTCTTGGATTACAAAATGATGCAGGTCAGAGGTTAGTAGAATTCTGTCAAGTTAATTCTCTGGTCATAGTAAACACCCTCTTCCAACAGCCTCAGAGATGACTCTACACATGGACATCACCAGATGGACAATATAGAAATCAGACTGACTATATACCCTGTAGCCATAGATGGAGGAGCTCCCTGCAGTCAGCAAACACTGCAGCTCAGATCATAAGCTTCATATTGCACAGTTCAGAATTAAACTGAAGAAGAGAGGAAAAATCATCAGGCAGATAAAAGCAGATAAAAATAAAATAAATAATAAAAAATTATGAAATAATATCCCCTGAGGAAAGCAAAAAGAAACGAGGAGACATTTTCTAATGAGTGAAGTAAAGAGATAAATGAAGATAACGGAATGGGATAGTCAAGAGATCTCGTCAAGAAAATTGGGAATATTAAAATAACCTTTCATGCCAAAGTTGGCGTGATAAAAGACAAAAAGGGTAGGGACTTAAAAGAAATAGATTTGATTAGACAAAAGGTGTCAGTATCTCATAAAATATCTACACAGAAAGCACCTTAAAACATTGATAACCTTAATAGTTTGTCCAATGAGCTGGAGTCAGACATTTTGGAGAGTGAAGTGAGATGGGCCCTAGGAAGCTTTGCTGATAACAATGCTGTAGGAGGTGATGGAATCCCAGCTGAGCTGTTTAAAATCCTAGAAGATGGTGCTGTGAAAGTTTTGCTTGCATTATGCCAACACATTTGGCCAGAAGACTGGAAATGATCAGTCTATATACAACTCCCAAAAAAGACACTGCTCTAATTATCAAACAATTGCACTCATTTAACATGTCAGCAAAGAAATGCGTAAGATCCTGCAAGCTCGGGCACAACAATATACAGTACGGACAGATGTGCAAGCTAGTTTTTTGCAAGTGAGCAAATTGCCATGGTCCGCTGGATAATAGAGAGTTCCAGAAAAACATTTACATCTGCTTCATAGACTATTCTAAAGCCTTTGACTGTGTGCATCACAACAAAATGTGGAAGGTTCTTAAATAGATGGGGTACTAGATCATCTCATCCGCGGCTTTGAGTTCCTTTGACTGCAATAAGATCTAATAAATCAGTACTACAGGGAATTAAGCTAAACTGTTCACTGAAAGGTATGATCATGAGGCTAAAGCTCAAATATTTTGTCCATATCATGAGAAGACAGTATTCCGTAGAGAAAATTCTGATGCTGGGAAAGATTGATGGCACACAAAGAATGTGACGGCAGAGGCAAAGATGGATATATGAGGTCAATGAAGTAATGAACATAAACTTGAGGGAGCTCAGAGGGGCAGTGGATGACAAATGTGCTTGGAGTGCTACAGAACACAGGGTCACTGAGAGTCGAACATGACTGAACTCCTAAACAACAATAAAACAATGCGATAATGCTACATAAATAAAGCAAGTACTTTATTGTATTGGAAAATATGTTAGCAGCAGAAAAACAGTAAGAGTTCACTTAGAATAATGTGTTCAATATCTCAAAAAGGATATTATAAAATTAGAAGCAATTAAAAAAAGTTAATATATGAAAAGATTCAAAGAGGAAGTGTCTTTCAGAAAAAGAGGAATTCAAGAACAAATTTCATGATTTGAAATTGGAAGATGATAGGTTTAGGGGTAATGTGTGGAAGTACTTTATAAAAATTTTAGTAGATAAGCGGAGGTCCTAGGATCAAAAAGAGGTAAAGAATTCAAGCAAGCCAAGGATGAGGATAAAGCAATCCTGAGGATTAATTAAGCCAAACTTTTTAGGCAGACAGAATGTTCTGACTATATGGACCTTTTGGATCTTATCCATCAAATCTATGTTTCTATGTTTTATGTTTACTATTGTTTTTATAATATGTCACCATATCTGATATTTGGTCCTAAAACGAGCACTGTTTTCATTTTTAGATTCTCTAATATATTGCATGCAGCTTAGTATGCATTATATGTTACCTTCTTTAGGGGCAAACATTGACTCCCATGTGCCTCCAGGAGAATCAGCGATGACTTCCAATAATGGTTCTGAATAATGCCTCTTCTTTAAAACTGGTGGAAGGCTAGCAGTGCTGTATGAAATGAAAACCAAATTACATACTGTAAAAAAATGGCAGATCCCCTTTTCATATTCAGCATATTCATCAAAATTATATTGCAAGGATGTAATAAAACCCTTAAATAAAAATAAATTTTACTAATGCTCTTCTGCATTATTTATGTCTCCTAAATATGATTTTAATGTGTACCTTTAACAAAAGAAATCACATATATAGTTGTGAGCATTGCGGGTTGTGGCGAAGCGAGGGCCGCAGTTGCTGGCAAGGAGGGAATCCCTGGGCATCCCTACGACCCCGTACGACTTAGGCAGTGAGCGCCAAAGGCACTCACTGCGCTGGTGGAGATGAGCCATAGGCGCTCATCCCTACGACCTGCGGGGCTACAGATCAACAGAAATCTTAGAAAACGTAGAGAAAAAAAAATACAACCCGCGGCACTTGGGGGAAAAAAACACGAGGTCTAAAAAAATACAAAGTTAACGGCTTATCGTTTAGGCGATTTTCGAGTGCCAAAACTGGGCAAATTGTGTTTAAATTGTCGTACAACCTCACTCCCCCCGTACTGTGTGTGATGTTTTGTTTATGTTTTTTCTTTCATTTATGTTTTTGTTGTTTTTGTATGTGTGCGGTTACACGACCCCTAAACACACAAAACACAAAGAATGGAAAGTGGTACTTAGAAAAAAACATATACAAGGTAAAAAAAATACAAAGTTAACAGCCGAACCGCGCACATCCGAAACAACCAAAAACACAAATAAAATAAAATAAAAATAAATAAACATTACACACAGCACGCGGTAACAGCCAGGACGTCTGGGAGTGAGGTTGCACGACAATTTAAACACAATTTGCTGAGTTTCGGCACTCGAAAATCGCCTAAGCAGCAAAAAAAATGGTGGACGAAAAAAATGAAAATGAGGCTACACGACCCCTAACCAAACACCACCAGGCACATAAGACTTTTACCCAGGAACGTAGGAGGTACAAAATACACTATTAGGAAACACGAAAAATACTCCAGACCCACGTAACACATACATAATCGCCGCCATTTTACAACACTATCTTGCAACTAATAACATTACCATTCGAAAATGGCGATTTATACAACTAAACAAACAGTTTGACCTTGCGCACTATTTATACTGCACACTTGCTACATTGATGACACTTACACCACAGGTATATAAATATAAAGAGATTGTTAGCTCTTCAAAATACTGATTGCAGGATATATTAATTACAAATAGCTAAAGTATATTTACTATTTAATTAATTAATTAATTAGTATAAAAAAATATATTTATATAAAAAATAAAAAGAGCAGGGGAGAGGCTCGCATTGAGCGCTGAAGGCGCGCATTGCAAGACACGAGATGAGCGTCAAAGGCTCTCAGCGTGGGGCTCACCGAGGGTGCTCAGAGGAGCAAAAGTACACGAGGGGAGAGGCTCGCCATGAGCGCCGACGGTGTTTAGACGACCAAAAGACACATGAGGGGAGAGGCTCGCAATGAGCGCTGAACGTACTCAGAGGACCAAAAGCCTTACATTGTGTGCCAAACAGCATTACCTGCCTTACAATTTTATGACTTCACTAGTAATATATATGTTTAAGAATTACCAGAAACCAAATGTTCGAAATACCAAACATGTATATATAAGGATATCTATAGATTGGTACAAAAGGAAAGGATCACCAGCAGGTCAGGAATTTTATTATATATTTTAATAATTTAGAAGTAGGGGTGAAGAATGATGTCTCCATATTTGCAGATGATACTAAATCGTGCAAGGTAATTAAAACACACCACAACATACTTTACCTGCAAATTGAAAGTGGGAAGTCAATGGCAGATATACATTTGTTCATGTCAGGAACATGATCAATTCAGCAAGCCTGTAACTGCCCACTTTGAATCAGCCAATAGAAAATGAGACTGTCATTATTACGGCAGTAAAACATGGAGGTTACATGTCAATCAATTAGGTTGGTGGGTCCAAAATGGGATCAGACTTGCAAAACCAAAAAATAAAGAATTATGAAAATGAATGCCAATACTGTTCTACTCCATATGGGTGGCCTGATATGTATTAACTCATTGATACCCGAGATCAATTTAACCAGAAATGAAACATAATAATATTTTTAATTTTCTGCTGATTTGCGAATTGTGCAATTAATTATAATGCCTATCTTCGCTTTCCCGTTATTTACAGTGCGGTAGTGATTTTTTATTTGCATTTACAGTGCTAGGAATAGGTGTTTAACCCCTTTGTGGGTCCTCTCTAGCACCCGTGGGATTTTCTCCTTCATTTGCCATTTACAGGTGTGAAAACATATGCAGGGTTAGGGAAATTGAGCAATTGAATAGCGATTTGCGATTTTAGCCTAGTGAATGTGAAAGATCAAAGGCTTCTGAAGGCTGTAAGTTATGAGTTTAACCATTGCCGTTTTTTCAAGGCCGTAACTTGGAAGCCGATTGGTGTCCGCAAAAAGACGCCAAGTTAATTGCAAATTAGCTTGCGAACTCACAGGCTCCCGGATCGCCCGAAACCTCAATTGAACGTGGCCCAATATTTCTATTATTACTAGATGTACTAGCCACTTGCAGATTGACCCTCAGCAGCATTTCAAAAAGTGGCTAGTACATCTCTTTTCTATAAAATAGTTACTTGCCACTTTCACCATTAAATTTAGAGTCTCTCTTTACTTCAGCTGTTGCCAACAGCAGGTGGCCCTTACACTGTTGTGGGTACTGGGGGTTTGCACCTTCTGTATTTGCAGTAACTACTCCCCTTATTTGTTTACCACAAATGCTTTTATTACTCAATGAAATCAAGAACTGGATAAACAAAATAAATCCATAATATTTTATATAACTATGTTTTTGCCATAGGACCTTGAGAGTACATCTCTGCCATACCGAATGCAACTGTGCCATGCAGAAAAGTATGCTTGTGACAAAATAAAAGAGTATTACGATTTAAATGATGGTGCAGTAACATTGGGGTATATATATATATATATATATATATATATATATATATATATATATAAATATATATATATATGTGTATACAGTGCCTTGCAAAAGTATTCACCACCCTTGACTTTTCACCTATTTTGTTACATTACAGCCTTAAGTTCAATGTTTTGTTAATCTGAATTTTATGTGATGGATCAGAACACAATAGTCTAAGTTGGTGAAGTGAAATAAGAAAATTATTTTTTAGAAATAGAAAACAGAAAATTGGCATGTGCGTATGTATTCACACCCTTTGTTATAAAGCCCATAAAAAGCTCTGGTGCAACCAATTACCTTCAGAAGTCACATAATTAGTGAAATTATGTCCACCTGTGTGCAATCGAAGTGTCACATGATCTGTCATTACATATACACACCTTTTTTTAAAGGCTTAGAGGCTGCAGTAAGAGGCACCACTAACCAAACACTGCCATGAAGACCAAGGAACTCTCCAAACAAGTAAGGGACAATGTTGTTGAGAAGTACAAGTCAGGGTTAGGTTATAAAAAAATATCCAAATCTTTGATGATTCCCGGGAGCACCATCAAATCCATCATAAACAAATGGAAAGAACATGGCACAACAGCAAACCTGGCCAAGAGACGGCCGCCCACCAAAACTCACGGACCGGGCAAGGAGGGCATTAATCAGAGAGGCAGCACAGAGACCTAAGGTAACCCTGGAGGAGCTGCAGAGTTCCACAGCAGAGTGGCCAGAAGGAAGCCATTACTTTCAGCAAAAAAACAAAATGGCACGTTTTGAGTTGGGAAAAGGCATGTGGGAGACTCCCAAAATTTATGGAGGAAGTTGCTCTGATGAGACTAAAATTTTACTTTTTGGCCATCAAAGAAAACATGATGTCTGGCGCAAACCCGACACATCACATGACCCAAAGAACACCATCAGCCGGGACTGGGAAACTGGTCAGAGTTGAGGGAAAGATGGATGTTGCTAAATACAGGGATATTCTTGAGCAAAACCCGTACCACTCTGTGAGTGATTTGAGGCTAGGACGGAGGTTCACCTTCCAACAGGAATATGACCCAAACACACTGCTAAAGCAATACTTGAGTGGTTTAAGGGAAAACATGTACATGTGTTGGAATTGCCTAGTCAAAGCCCAGACTTCAATCCAATAGAAAATATGTGGTTAGACTTAAAGATTGCTGTTCACAAGCGCAAACCATCCAACTTGAAGGAGCTGGAGCAGTTTTGCAAGGAGGAATGGGCAAAAATCCCAGGGGTAAGATGTCGCAAGCTCATAGAGACTTATCCAAAGCGACTTGGAGCTGTGATTGCCGCAAAAGGTGGCTCTACAAAGTATCGACTTTAGGGGGGCGAATAGTTATGCACATTGACTTTTTCTGTTATTTTGTCCTATTTTTGTTTGCTTCACAATAAAATAAAAAAAACATATTCAAAGTTGTAGGACACATTCTGTAAATTAAATGATGCAAATCATCGAACAATCCATGTTAATTCCTGGTTGTGAGGCAACAAAAAAATGCCAAGGGGGGTGAATACTTTTGCAAGGCACTGTGTATATATATCTATATATATATATATCTATATATATATAAATAAATATATATATATATATATATATATATATATATATATATAGATAATCATAAAAGCTAAATGTTGTAGATAAGGAAAAAGCCAACATTATATTGCATTTTCTTATATTTTCTGTATGGCCTACTTGATATGTGGGAATATTAAATCTACTTTTTGATGCCTTATGCCCACTTTTTATCATGTTTAATAAATATATCTCATTGAGTTATACAAATAAAAATAATATATACTGGTTTTACCTCATTTTCTTCTTTTCAAGTGGAGGTTCTGTCATCAAAGATGTTACATAATCTTGTTCCAAAATTTTCTAAAAAAAATAGTCCACATTATAATTCCATCCCCTCGAATTACACCAATCCGTGATATTGGATATATACATGTACAGGGATTGATCTAATGGCAGTGGGAGAAAAGGGCATTTCCAAAGTTACAAGTGCAATAACTATTCAACCTTGGTCAGTAAACTATCAAAGGAATTTGAAAGCTTTAATCAGAAGTCCAAAATATGAATTTGCAAGTTCAATTTTGCTAAGAACGAATATTGCAAAACTATTAATCTTACAGCACACTGTAGACACTCTATTAGTTTTTGCGGCTCTTAAGCTACACAAATTCCGAGCTTGATTACATGTAAAAATGCTCCTTTTCCCTTGTGAAAACTTTTGCAGTCAAGTTTGCTGAGTATTACATGACACCTGTGGGTTTGTTAAAGTGTACACAGATGAGGGGCTCACTAATGTGTTTGTTAAGCCTTTGTTATATGGCTAACGTGTACACGTAAGACCCTACAAGTATGAAGCAAAAGGACTCTCCCATAGCTACACTATCCTCCGCAGTGGGAACTAAACACTAGCCCTAACATCCTCCCACAACCCCAGTCCTATATATATATATATAAGCTCTTCACACAGCAGGGAAAATATATGCAGCCTATAAACCCCTCCTCTAATAAAGAATAAAACTTGTAAAGGGGACTAACCGGGGGAGGGGCTATCTCCCCACATTTCCCCAGGCCCTTGTGATTTGAGGAAGGGTCCTAACGCATATACATAACACCTACCTAGGCTCAGCCTTGCCCTAATTGCCTGTGTGGGTTAGGGTCTGGATGTCGATGGCCCACTCTAGCCCCATCCGGCTCTAAGGGCTAGAATAAACCTATGTAGGGATTATATATAGGCATTAAACTCCCCACCCTGATTATTGAGGGAAATACCGGGGTAGCCTAAACAAATTTCTTTTTGAGGATATACATATATATATATATCTTTTTATAAATACAAACTTATTAAAAACCACTAGCAAATGTTTGAAATACACTTTATTTTTTGTGCCATAACAAATGGTTGAATACATTTGCAGGCACATGCTAATTATATCTTTACTAGCGACTTGCCCGTCAAAAATGATGGCAATTAAATTTGAAGCCTGGCAATGGTGTTTGTCACACATTGCGGGCCTCTCCCCCCTCTACTTTACAGGCCTCGCAATGAGTGCCTTTGGCGCTCATCACAGGCCTCGCATTGACTGCCTTCATCGCTCATTGCGAGCCTCTCCACCCCTCTACCTCTTCCACCCGCTACTTGATGGGAGGCGCTCATTGCAAGCCTCTCCCCCCCTCTACTTTACTGGCCTTGCGATGAGCGCCTTCAGCACTTATCACGGGCACTTCCTCTCCCTCCCCTGTGTCTCTTTTCCCCCCTCTTCCCCCCCTCTCCCTCTTCACCCCCGTCTCCCTCCCCTGTGTCTCTTCACCCCCCCCCTCCGTCTCCCTCCCCTGTGTCTCTTCCCCCTGCCCCCTCCGATGTGTCACTTCTCCCCTACTGTCCCTCCCCTGTGTATATTCCTCCCCTCCTCTCCCCCCGTGTCTCTTCCTCCTCTCCCTCCCCTGTATCTCTCTTCCCCTGTGTCTCTCTTCCCCCTCCCGTGTCTCTCTTACGCCCTCCTCTCCCTCCCTTGCGTCTCGCTTCCCCTCCTCATCTTCCTCCCCTGTGTCTCTTCCCCCTCCTCTGTGTCTTTTTCCCCCTCCCCTGTGTCTCTCTTTGCCTCCTCCTCTCCCTCCCCTGTGTCTTTTCCCCCCTCCCCTGTGTCTCTCTTCCCCCCTCCCCTGTGTCTCTCTCCCACATCCTCTCCCTTCCACTATGTCTCTCTTCCCCCCTCCTCTCCTCCTCTGTGTCTCTTTTCCGCCTCCCCCGTGTCTCTCTTCCCCCTCCTCTCATGTCTCTCCCCCACTCCTCTCCCTCCCATGTCTCTCCCCCATACCTCTCCTGTGTCTCTCCCCCATACCTCTCCTGTGTCTCTCCCCCACTCCTCTCTCCCTTGTCTCTCCCCCACTCCTATCTCCCGTGTCTCTTCCTCACTCCTCCCTCACTTATTTTCCCCCATCACCCTCTCCTTTGTCTTTTCCCCCTTCTCTCCCTCCCCTGTGTCTCTTCCCCCCACTCTCTGTCCCCTGTGACTCTTCCCCCTCTCCTGTGTCTCTTCCCCTCATCTCCCTTCCATCTGTCTCCCCCCCCTCCATTCCCTACGTCTCTTCCTTCTCCTCTCCCACTCCTGTGTCTCTTCCCCCCTCTCCCTCTTCACCCCCGTATCCCTCCCCTGTGTCTCTTCACCCCCCATCTCCCTCCCCTGTGTCTCTTTTGCCCACTCTCCTTGTCTCATCCCCTGCCCCCTTCGCTGTGTCTCTTCTCCCCTCTTGTCCCTCCCTTGTGTCTATTGCTCCCTTCCTCTCCCTCCCCTGTGTCTCTTCCTCCCCTCCTCTCCCTCCCCTGTGTCTCTCTTCCCCCTCCCCTGTGTCTCTCTTACCCCCTCCTCTCCCTCCTCTGTGTCTCTCTTCCCCTCCTCCTCTTCCTCCCCTGTGTCTCTTCCCCCTCCCCTGTGTCTTTTCCCCCCTCCCCTGTGTCTCTCTCCCCCATCCTCTCCCTTCCACTATGTCTGTCTTCCCCAGTATTTCTCTTCCCCTGTGTCTCTCTTTCCCCTTGTCTCAATACCCGAGGTCTCTCTTCCCCCCTCTCCTCTCCCTCGTGTCTCTCTTCCCCCTCCTCTGTGTCTCTCTTCCCCGTATCTCTCTTCCCCCTCCTCTCATGTCTCTCCCCCACTCCTCACCCGCCCGTGTCTCCCTCCCGTGTCTCACCCCCACTCCTCTCCCGTGTCTCTCCACCACTCCTCTCTCCCGTGTCTCTCCCTCACTCCTCCCTCACCTTAATACTGCGGGTGCCCGAGCACGCGCCCATCATCTTGTGCAAGCGTTCCACCCGCCCGTGCACGCACACCACCGGAGCAGGGAGTATGGAGCAGGGAGGGCCACGGGGCTGATGTGGTGCGATGAGCGCCGCGAGCATCAGTGGGGCAGTTGTGAAATAATTGTGAAACTGCGAGGGCCGCAAAGCATGACGAAAACTCGCAGTTCAAAACTATTATATGTGATCCAAGTCTTTGGTTAACATAAAATATGCTAAAATCACTTCAAATGCAATTAGAATATTTAGATGATCCATTGTGTGAACTCACAAAGTACAGAACTTATGTTTATACATTGTTAACTGTAAAAAAAGTGTCTTTTACTCTTGGCTGTCCAGTTACATGGTGCTAAGTAGTAAATACATAAAAAAAAACTCTGAAAAAAAGAGACAGAATTATTAGGATATGTAAATTGGAGATCTCTTTGAGATGCTACATCTTTGCAAATCACAATACCCCATAGGATAATGTAGGATCAAGAAAGGATCTCCAAACTTCTCACCTTAGTCTATCTGGAAGAAGTAGGAAAGAGAAGATACTAGTTATTGGGCATTTCTTAATTATGCAACAAAGTAATCTAATTCCATTGTAAATAAATACGTTTTAGTGCAAAGACTGTGCTATAGATATATACAAATGTATATAGCTAATATATTCATTTATTGTGTTCATAAGGTCGTATATTGTAATTTAGATTAGGTAACTAGTTATCTATCTAATTGATACATGTTTTATTTTAAAGTTTAATTGTGTCATTTACAGCTGTTTATAAATTAATACATATTTCCCAATATACTGATGTTGACAACATACCATTGACTTCAAATCCTTGTTCCTCATCTGTATTATTCCAGTAAGAAGTCGATATATAGTTTCAAGTTTTTCCATCATGTGTTCAACATTTTTAATATACACCTTCCTAAAAGTCAAAACAAACATAAAGTACTTCATTACAACAATGATATCCAGAAAAGTGATACCAGAGTTTCATATGTATAATGTTCACAGCAGCCTTACTCCTAGACATTAGACTACTTTTCTTTAAGGACTCACGGGTCCATTTTAACCAGGGCCTGCATATGAGGGGTTGACCCATTATCAGACCTCAGGAAGAGCTTCTCTGGTTCCTTCCCCTTTAAAAACCAGGAGTAAAATGAGCATCAAAACCCTATTTATATTGTTATCTATTTTCAAGTTTACCCTGTGTGGAGAAATACATTTATTTTTTGCGACTAAATGAGTTGTTTGTACAACCAAATCCTATCGGTGAATATAAATCGAGAGCTGTCTGGTTAGGGAACATTAGATTTTTTTTTAATTGATCGTACAGAAGAAAATCACAGAAGTTGCTTAATTAAAAACTCCCAGCTTCAATTCCCAATTATAACTTGCACTAACGACTTGCCTGTAAAAAAAATTAAGGCAATAACATTTGAAGCCTGGCAATGTTTTTTGCCACACAATGCGAGGCTCACCCCCCTCTAACTTGTGGGTCTCACGATGAGTGCCTTTGGTGCACATCGCGAGCCCCGCAATGAGCGCCTTTGGTGCTCATTGCGAGCTGCTCAAAGCGAGCCTCTCTCCACTCTCTCCCGCTGTGTCTCTTTGCCCCCTCTCCCTTCCCTGGGTTTTCCCCCCTTATCTCCCTCCCCTGTGTCTCTTTCCACCCCACTCCCTCCCCTGTGTCTCTTTCCACCCTCTCCCTCCCCTGTGTCTTTCTCCCCCCTGTCCCTCCTCTGTGCTCCTGTTTGCATTTATGGGTGTGAAACCATTTGCAGGCTTGGAAAATTCATAATTTTCGCGCTTGAAAAAAACTTTTTTCCTTGCTTAGCCATTTTCAGACCTCTCAAAAACGCAGATTAAATATCAAATTAGCCTGCAACCTCAATTACAGGCTCCCTGGCCCTCCTCCTGTGCTGTGTGTGAGGTTGTAAGATAATTTTTTTATTAATTGGCATCTTATGGCGTTCTTCTGTTGGCTTCTGAGTTATGGGCTTGAAAAAAATGGCAGCCTTTAAAGCCGTAACTTTTTTGAAGCCTGTAACTCGTAAGCCATTTGGAGCCTCCCCCCCCCCCTCAAGCCAGTCACGTATGGGCCTCACGATGAGCACATTAGGCGTTTGTTGCCCCTGAGTAAGCCCGTTACTTTTAACATAGCGTTACCAACAAACTCGCAATTACGACAACTATATATGTGATGATGTAAATATAAGATTCATATTAATGTTAATATGGTGGCCAATGTTTCTTAGTGGCTATCTTTAAATGTTTACATGCAATGTAAACATAATCACATATTATAATTGTCTAACTACGAGACGTTATCACGCTGTTTACGTGGTGTGTACGACTTAGCGATGAGCGCCGCAGGCGTTTATCTCAGCGATCCGTTAAACTCTGAGCACTTAGGCAATGAGCACCTAAACTCGAAACACTTAGGCAATGAGCGCTGAAGGCGCTCATGGCGAGCCGTTAAACTCGGAGCACTTAGAGGGACTTAAAAAAAAATCAGAGACTCGTGACTTAGAAAACATTTTTTCCAAGACGCGGGACTTCGGAAAAAAAAAGATACAAGACCCAAAAATTTACGAGATTAGCGGCCAAACCAAAAACCCAAAAAACACAATAAATACACCCCAAAAAATTCCCAAAACATCACAGACAGAATGGGGCAACAGCCAGGACGTCTGTGAGTGAGGTAGAATGCGTATTTAACTTGACTTTTTCGCCACACGAAGATTGCCTAAGCAAGAAAAAAAATTGTCGCCCGGAAAAAATTAAAACAAGGCTACACCACCCCGGACCGGTCAAAACACTGCAAACGGCGTACCACTTTACAGATCACACCACGACCTACAACATACATTAGAAAAGCCAGAAAATGCTCACGAGACGCGTACCACATTAATGACATTACGACTATACAATGCCACTTTACACAATAAACCAGCGGCTTTACCTCGCGCACGCAGCCTATTTAGAATGCACAGTTCAAACAATCATTACACTTTATAAGCAGGGCACTAACACTCACAATGTATATTCTATGCAGACACAAAAATACAAACAGATTGTTAGCTCTTCAGCCTATTGCTCGCTGCATATATCAATTATAAATAATTAAAGTATTTTCATTTATTGCAGAAATAATTAATTATTAATACGCTTTCAATTATGTCTCAAACAGCATTCCCATGGTTTCAAATTTTATTGACCGTCATTTTTTGACGGGCAAGTGGCTAGTTTATAATAGTTGATATATGAGCCCATAAAAGCTAGACATTTTAAGATCTATATTGCCTTCCCCCCAAAAAATACCAAGGCATTAGTAAAATTATACAAAAAATTGATTGAAAGAGAATTTATTATAATTAGATAAAATTATAACTGTTTTTACCAAATTCAAATATAGAAATAAATAGGAAATCTAAACAATTTCAGTAATTTTCAGTAATGTTAAACAAACATAATAATACTAAGCACACCAGCAACTCCTAAACTCAAGCCTTGTAAGTAAAGTTTTAAGGTTTAGTATTACGAGTAAGGCTGTGCTCAGTCTATTTAGATCCCCATGGTAAGCCAATATTAACCCCTAACTACCATTGGGGTTCTTAAAGGACCCCTATGGTACCTAAATTAACCCGCTACCATAAAGTTCTATGTTAACCCATGAAGGGCCCTGGGTGTCCAGAAAAAACTGGAAACATATCCCAAACTGGAAAGACATCATGCCCCTACTAGTATCTTCAACAGCTCTAATATTAATTCAACACCATACTAATACACTATAATCACAAATATAGTTGTGAGCATGTGGGCTGTTGCTCACGCTTGCGGGCTCGCTTAGCGAGCCGCGGTCCTCGCGAACTGAGGGCCGCAGCTCGCGGGCGAGGGCCTCAGTTGCTGGCATGGAGCGACGAAGGCGCTCCTTGCCACCAACTACGACCCTCGCAAACTTTACCTGGCAACGCAAACAACATACGACACACGTTAACACACATTACGACCTCGCAACACTCGGACGCAACTCGCGAACATTACAAAATTCAAAACACAATACATACACACAGCACATACATAAAAAGCTTACCTACAGCAACAGGGAGCATCCAGGACCTCAAAAATGCAACTTACACCTTGATTTAAATCAAAATAAAAGAGTTTAGACACGAAAAAAATGGCCACCGAACAACAGCACTCTAAACACGCAAAACACCACAAGAAATTCGCAAAACACCACAAAAGACCTACGGATATTCTGCTAAGACGCATACCACACATTACCCGCCATTTTACGCCAATGCGGAAGTACACCACTACGCTAACGGTTTGGTCTCGCGCACGCACACTATTACACTGCACACATTCATCACATTTACACAGCAGCTCCACACCACTAATGCTCCAGCAACATCAAAACAGATTGCCAGCTCTTCAACACAATGCTTCAAAATAGGTAAAGTATATTCATTTATTAATGTATTATATATTTCATTATTACACACCAAACAGCATTAGCTACCTTACAATTTCATTGCCGTCATTTTTTGACGGGCAATTCGCTAGTAAATAATAAACACCATAAATAAATATATTAATTAAATATACGGTAATAAATAAATAAAGGGGTGCATTTTGTTCCTAGACAATTATAATAATACAAAGATTTAAAGGAGACTGTAACAAAAATAACTATTTTCAAACACTTTCAAAAAGAAAACTCTACACAGGCAGAAGTTTTGAATTATATTCTCATAGGTCAACAGAAGTGTTAGATTAAAAAAAAAAAAAAAAATTATGAATGGGTCTCCATTATGGGTCTCTAGTGATACTTTTAGTTAAACCAAAATCAAGTGTTTTTTTGTTTATTCTTAAAGAGCATGAAAACCTCTTTAGCTGTTATTTTTCTAAGGTGGATAATTTCTGAGAAATTCAAAAAATTTTCTCCTGTATTTTTATGCAACTAAGCTGCTCCTAAATAGGAAATAGCTGCTTTGATGTGCTAATTAGAATCACAGTCCGCTTTTCTTTCCTCTTGGTGGCCAAAACAATTACCTCATATTTTGTTGTTTAGTTTAAACCCTACCCCAAATCATTTCAAGTGCTATGGGCCACCAATTAGCATAATGAGGCATACATTTGCCGCAAATGAACGCTGTTTTTCTCATCAACAATTACATTTGCCTACGACTTCATTAACTACTGAGGAAACTATTAAAATTGCCTCCACTCATCTCTGATGTAGAGAGAAGTACAAGGTGCAACCAATATAAATTTCCTCAGAACATATCATATTTTGCCGGAAAAAGGCCACCGTTAGTAGTTAATCATGGATGATTGCTAGACATTTCCTCATTCGTCCCTTAATCAGCTATATTTTGATTCCTTGTACCAGTTAATCTTGTTCTGGGGCTTCAACAAATTGAGACTGATATTGATATGGGCTCTGCAGGAAATTATATGAACTATCAATAGACTTGACGCTTCAATCCATTCACATTCAATTTGCTTTTCTGTCTCGCTCTACCGTTCAAATAATTTTTGGGTATACTTGTTTCCTTAAGCATAATCCTCAAATTGATTGGCAAGACAACTAGATATCAGCTTGGACCGGAAAATGTGTAGAGACTTGTATAACAAAGGCTGTTTCTTAGGTCAATCTGGAAAACTCCCCTGCAAAATCTCTAGTCAGTCCTAATATTGCACCACAGTACCAAACCTGATATCCTGCTGCCTCATCATCCACATGACTGCTCTATAGGTTTGCTGTTGGTAACTGAGAATTATTGGCTTTTAAGTTAGCCTTGGAAGAATGGAAGTATTTGCTGGAAGGAGCTTCAACAACAATTTAATTCACAATCCACAAAAAATCCTACAAGATTGCTCCACAAGATCTCTGCAGCTCAATCTTGGATACCTCAAGAAACCATTCTACCCAGAGGATGACTGTTTGAGTCTCCATGCTAGAACCATCCTAGAACTATCCCCTGCCTCCTGCTGGTCTGGTCATCCTGGTGTCCCCAAAACTCTGAACATTCTTTCCTGTTAGTTTCTGTGACCTAAGGTTGCTACGAATGTCAAGAACTTTGGTGCAGGAAAGATCATCGCTGGGGTGGAGATGGAGCTCCTCCCAGGAAGTGGCTAAAGTGTGGATATAGCGTGGGAGTCCTGGAGAAGAAGGACACTCATGGTAGAAGCTGTAAGAGTGCTTCTGAGCAATATGCTTGTTATCTCTAATACAGCCCACTAAACACACCGAATGCTGGCTACTCAGTATGCAGAGTTTGGACGGCGAGGTGCTCAGAAGAGGTCACGCTGAGAATACCTACATCGGGGGTTGAGACAGGCGTTTCAGCTTGCGGTGCTGCTGGCCAGCGGATCCGTGTTCAGCTGCACTTGCTGACTGGAGAGCAGTCTATATGGGAGTAGTATAACTGCCTGCAACTCAGATCTTGAAAGTATGCCAGTACAGCACAGCGACGCAAAGGGAGATACCAACTCCTGTAAACGACACAAAGACCTGCATCATACTGACAGCCGCTGATGGTCCCTACTATCACATGATCCAAAGATGAATTCTCTTTTATATGAATGTTGCCTGCCTACACTCTGCACTCCTGATCATTTTTAAGGTAAAATATAGAGGGTTGAGAAAGATAATATTGAACTAATATGAAACATACTTTATCCAAGGGCAATAGTAATTCAAATTTTTGTAATTTGTTTTAATGTTATGTGGGACATTTAGAATGGGTTTTCCGTTTAAATGGAATGGGCATGCTGCGGGATCCCCTGGTATCTAAACCCATTTAGCAATGGGATGAAAAGGTCTGGGGATATTATTGTAACATTTTATTATATGGCTCTGGAATCCCTGTTTATATTGTGATTAAAAGAGCAAAGTGTTGTAATTTACTTTTTAAAGATCTACAAGCCTTTTTGTATAAGAGACTACATTTCTGGATAATAACGCCTTTGAGCCTTTGGGAAAATGTGTATTTGACTAGCATCTTAAATTTTGGGATCTTTGTACTTTGAAAAATCCTAGTGCAATAAATTGACTGATCAGAATATGAACTTTACTTATAGATCGGAGTCAATTTTAGTAAAAGGTCCTTTACTTAAGGAACATTGAATAAGAATTTACTTTACTAGAAGTTGCTATATAAATGCAAAATTTATGACTGTATATTGTGGAAGTAAAATTGCACCAGGTATTAAGAGGTGAAATATAATTTTGAATCAAAATTGCTTTATATACAGGGTCGCAATATTAACTAAATCTAAACTAATAATCAATTTATTTCTGAAATATAAAAATAATTATTAATAAACAGCACAAATAATCTTAAAATGAAGAATCAAAATCCAGTGAAAAGTAAGGGAAAAGAAAAAAAAGACAAATATAAGAACACAGATGGAATTTTTCTCACCTAAAGAGAGAGAGAAAAATATAACTATCTCTCAACCTAGTACACCCATACAAATGGACTCATCATAATAACGTCAGATGAAAAAGATAGAAGCTTTCTAGAAACCTCAAACTTGACAATAGAAAAGCAGGGAGAATTAGTTTCTATTCCCATAATGAAAAAGCTCCTAAAAGATTTTCAAATCTCCTTGAAAAGTGAATCACCGCAAGAAATAGCAGATAGTGCAACGCTATCAAAAACCTCACCAATAGAATAGAAGAGCTGGAAGTTAACATGAGTTGTTAATTAAAGAACACCACTCTTTGATAACACATGTGAAAACAATCGAGAAGGAAGTAAGAACTCTTAAAAACAAACACAATATGAAGATCAATCCTGGTGAAATAATTTAAGAGTTAGAGGTATTCCAGAAAGTATAACAACTAAGGAAATAAGGAAATATATAACAACATTTTTTTCCTTATTAGTAAAACCAGAGACTATATGGGATGACAGGATGGACAGAGTACACAGAATACCAATATCAAGGAGTTTCCGGAAAGATACTCCTAGAGACAAAATCATTAGATTACATTTCACCTCTTACAAAGAGTCTATTTTAAGAGCTGCTATGAGTTTGGAACATTTTCAGACACCCTATGAAAAACTGATTAGCCTTTCCGACTTATCAAGTAATACCTTAAGTAAAAGACGAGAGTTCCAGAAAATTACAAGATCTCTAAGAGAAATGAAAATACCATATAGATGGGGATTCCCAACGAAAATATTGGTAAATAGGAATAATTAGAGGACTATATTTAACTCTTTGAAAGAAGCTGAAAAATACCTAAAGGAATTGTAAATCCCATTTGAAACTACAGTAGGATAAGATAACTCATCTTCTCCTTTTCTACCATTATCTCCTTTAAATTGAATGTTTGATTAAACAATATTATAGAGCTATAGTTATTTGAATTATTGTAAATTATAAAAGAGATTATACATTTAAACTTACACTGTGAAATATTAAGGTAAATAAAAAAGTAACACAATGGGTAATACAATGGAATATATTTTCTCAGAAGATATTGACATTTCGAGGTGGAGTTGGGTAAAATAATTGGTTGACTCTGATTTAGAAACCTATTGTAAAAACTCTTCACTGTGGGGAGTAGACTTATACCAAGTAGAATCTAGAACACTTAACAATTGAAGCGCATGTTATGAAGATAAATGTAGATGCATATTACATTTAAAAAAAAGGAATCGGAAACAATCTTTAAGTTAATGAGAAGATGTTGTATATAATTAAGCTCACAAAATAGCTTTAAAAGGTTAGACACATAAGGGAGGTGGCACATAAATTAAAGAAGTTAAGGTTTATATTTTATCAAAGATAAAGATAGAAAAATGTTGAAGGGGAGACCAGATGGAGAGCACAACAAACTATTCTCCAAAACCCTCTGAAATCTAAATTGAATGAGTATTTACTAAACTGAAAAGACAGACTCATGGACCTACTCTTAGGAAGATTAAATAATTCTGATTGTTAAACTAATCACTCATATCTCAAGAATAATATACTAACTTAAATCTTTAGGGAACTCATGTATGCATATTAAAACACCAAATAGTATTAAAGATCTGAAATATGGGAGAATTAAAGGAGAAAAGGAGGTACATAAAATCAAGCAGTTATGGTCTATATAACATTCAAATTAGAACTAGCAACAATGAAATTAAGAGAACAAAGCATATTGTATAATTGATACGTTTTTTTTCACCAACCCAGGACTTATATTGATCAGGTGATTCTCAATCTGATCAAAAACTAAAAAGGCAGATTCTTTAGATCTACTTCCTGCCAAGAGAAATAAGTGAGATGAAAAATCTCAATTTTGTATGTCTACATATAAGTTTGTTTAACTGTTTTTATTTTTTGTCTATATTTGTTTTTTTTATCTGTATTAACATGAAGTGGAGTTCAGAACCCAGCTAAATAATGGTTTGTAGAAAAATTGCCCAAATTAAATTTGAAATACATATTATGGTACACGGAAGATGAGCAAACCCCATTAATGTGATTAATTCAGGAATCAAGGGATAGATCATATTTAATAAGAAATGAAATTTGTTGTACCCTCCACCCTCCCTCTCCAGTAACTCCTATTGATATTATATATGAAGATTTTTTTTTGAAAAGTAATAGGAGATCTGGAGTAGAGAAACAACTAAATATTTGAAATATCTCTATATTAATGGAGGATGTAAACAATATAAAATAAAACTATCCTGATAGAAATTGGTTATAATACTTGGATAAGCAAAATTGTGAAATCTGAATATAGCATGAAAGGAGATCCAGAATTGACTAAATTTGAAGACTTGAGCACTGGAGAAGAGATAAAATTCTCAAAATCCCATTGCTACAAATTGATAAGAGATAAATCCCAGAAAGAGAAAACCTCTAGAATGGAAAAATGGGAAGAAGACTTAGAAAAAGTATGGAAAAGATTTGAAAATTACGAGCCGTGGGATTTAGAAAAAAAAAAACAGAGGTCTAAAAACAACGCACTAACAGCCCGAACCAGGCAAAACCAAAAAACACAAAAAACACACTGATAAGCACAATAATAAAAAAAAAAACACTCACCCACAGCATGGGGGGGGGGGGGGGGACGACAGCCAGGATGTCTAGAAGTGAGGTTACACGCAAATTTACCCTGAAATTCCCCAGTTTTGGCACTTGAAAATCGTCTAAGCGAGAAAAAAAATGGCTGGCGAAAAAAATGAAAGCAAGGCTCCACGACCCCAGACTGCGCAAAACACTGCCAACCACATACAACTTTGTTAAACCCCCACATTAAGAGGTCCGAGATAATCTGGGAACCCCAACCTTAACTTAGCCCCTTGCTGTGGGGGTGTCCCCACCTGCATTTAAAGGTCTAAATTCCCTGCAACTAATCCTTACGCGGCACACAAACACTTGAGGCTGGCAGCGGGGGTACTGCAAGTACCCCCACCGGAACCTAAATTTAACCCCCCAATGCTGGGGGTCCCCATTGGGATTCCTGGAGGGTCCCCACATTACCCCACATTAACCCTCGCAGTGGGAGTCCCCGATTGCAAGCGATCGAGGACCTCGGCTGCAATCAAAATTCGAATTGTAAAGGTCCTTAAAGGAACCGCAATAAAAAAATAAAAAAATAACCTTATCACTCATGGTGCTCTATACAGAGCCCCATGAGCCCCTAAATAAACCTATCACTCATGGGGACAATACAGACCCCATAATCCCTTAATTAACCCTGGAACTCATGGGGGTCAGTAAAGACCCCCATAATCCCTTCATTAACCCTGTCAATCATGGGGGTCAATACAGACCCCAATAATCCCTTAATTAACCCCGAAACTCATAGGGGGACAATACAGACCCCCATCAGCCCTTAATTAACCCTGTCACTCATGGGGATCAATAAAGCCCCCCATAATCCATTAATTAACCCTGTCACTCATAGGGGTAAATACAGACCCCCATAAGCCCTTCATTAACACTGTCACTCATAACAGTCAATACAGACTCCCATAAACCCTTAATTAACCCTGTCACTCATGGGGGTCAATACAGACCCCCATAATACCTTAATTAACCCTGTCACTTATGGGGGTCAATACAGACCCCCATAATCCCTTAATTAACCCTGTCATTAATGGGGGTCAATACAGACCCCCATAAGCCCTTAATTAACCCTGTCACTCATGGGGGTCAATGAAGACCCCCATAACCCCTTAATTAACCCTGTCACTTATAGGGGTCAATACAACCCCTAAAAAAGAATGAATTAACTCTGTCACTCATGGGGGTCAATACAGACCCCCATAATCCCTTAAATAAGCCTGTCCCTCATGGGGCTCAATATAGACCCCCATAAACACTTAATTAACCCTATCACTAATGGAGGTCAATACAGACCCCCATAAGCCACTAATTAACCCCATCAGTCCAATAGAGGTCTATATAGATCCCTATAGGACACTAATTAGCCCATGTAATAAAACTATAAGTGCCATGAGGGTCATCCAGGACCCTCATGACACAATGTGTAAGCACTACACTATTAACCCTAACTATACCTCATTAATCCAACCCTGGCCCTATTTAATGCTAACACTACACATTTAACCCTAACAGTACCTATATAATCCTAACTGGGAATATTTAACCCTAACTGGCCCTATTTAACCACATTTAAGCCTATTTAACCCTGTCTCTTATGGGGGTCTATACAGACCCTCATAAGCCTCTATTTAACTCCTTCAGTTTCATAAAGGTATATAAAGACCCTCATGGGGCAGTTAGAACCCTAATATTAACCCCATAAGTGCCATGAGGGTCCTCAAGAACCCTCATGACACTAAGTACAAACACTACACTGCACTATACCCCCCAATAAACCATTACATCTAACATAACCACCCTCTACACTAACCTATTAACACCTACACTACCTACCTACCCCTAATAACCCCCACCCCTCTAATTACAGAAAATAATAAAACCTAACTCACAAAAAATAATAAAACCTATGTCACAGAAAATAAAATACCTACATTACAGAAAAAAGCTACATTACAAAAAATAAAAAAGCTACATTACAACTCCCCTTCACTACAGAAGATATATAAAAAATTACACACCTGAGAGGGGTGTGCCACTTCTTAAAAAAAATGGTTCCTGTCTTAAAAAAATGAAATGTTGCAGCTCATAGACTGGCTACTAGGTGGTAACCACCTAGAACAAGACAGTGATAACAGGAAAGGGAACTTACATGTGCAGAAAAGACAAAAATGGGTCCGTGCATAACTTGCGTACTCACTCGCAGGGGCTTCTCTACTTCACTGCTTAAGGGGGCTCCAAAAAGGTTGATACGGCCATGGATGTCAATACTTTTTTTTAACCTATTTTCCCAAAAATTTTAATTAACCCATTTTAAAGAAAAATGTATGACACAACTCATAAATAATGAATCAGTTGCCACAGAAAATTATATAATTTCCCTGCCTTTTATACAGTTGTTTAGCTCTTGTTCAATGCACCATTGTTTAATATTTAACAACCATATTTTTTAGTAACTATTATTATGTACTTAAGATTTTCTCTGTCGTCAGGCTCCCAAATATCCATTTGCAGTAGCTGTGACAGTGTTTTCCTTCTTTGCTTGCACAGTTCCATCACAGATGCTTTTGAATTTGTTCCACCTACAAATAAAAAACAATGATGTTAAATAATCAAAGATTGTAAGGTATAAATATCAGTTGATTAATCAAAGAAAATCATGATTGACAGTTACCTCATAAAATGAATCAATGGAAACCTAATATATCATAATCAGCTTTTAAGGGACACTGCAATGATAAAATAAGCCATGGCTCCTTTAAAGAATTAGTTGTACCTGGCATAATGAAAACCATATGAGTCCATTTATATAAAGCTATGAATGATTAGTAGTCACGTTGGTCCCTATCCCTCCTCTCCTTACTTAGAGCATGTCACTATTTAAAGGCAGCAAGCTATGAATCTCTTCTACTGCACACAGCACCACCAATGGCATTATATTGGCTCCTGCACTAGAAGCTGCATCTCATGACCAAATAGAGGTGAGCAACAAATAGTAATAATTCATAAGATTTTGGCTAATAGGCATGGGTGTAAAAACTGGGGATCACCCCCAACCCCCCACCCCCAGATTTTTCATTGAGGTATGTGTATAGAAGCTGTTAAGTGTTCTGTGTACCAAGTGAGTTGTATCCCCGCCATTATTATTCTGCTTCTTACACCCCTGCTAATAGGGCTTTGCTGATGTTAGAATCAGTTTATACTTTAAAGAACAATGTCTTGTTTCACCACTACGGTGTACATATAATTTGATATGTTTGGTCAGGATTTTTCTTAGTTATTGAATAATAGTATTTGAGGAATGGAAGTTATTATTGCTAAACTTACCCATGCCATTTAAAAAAATGTAGTTGTAGTTTTCAATCAGTCTTTTTTACATAAAAGGCTAAAAATTAAACACATGTGATGTGCAAGTTAATTGTGTGAATGCAGCAAAATAGCTGTTTCAATTTTAAAATATGAAGTCTTGACTGAGTCATGAACATTTTTATTATTGCTTGCACAGCCCTTAAAGTTTTATCTTGAGTAGCTGCACATATACAGCCTTATTAAATTGCGATTCGGCCAATTGAATAGGGCTTTATATAAGCAAAGAGCATATTTTTTTACAGAAGTTTTTAGTTAGTGAACTTCTATCCAAAAGCAAGGTCTTTACTAACTAAAAACTTCTGTAAAAAAAATATGCTCTGTGCTTAAATAGAGCCCTAGGGCCTCATTCTATTATCGGCCGCAGCCGCTGCGGGGCCGCAAGGACCGGCCGCAAGCTATTCTGCTATTCTATTCCCTTACGGCCGTAGGCTCCGGCAGGCTTGCGGCCGGTGCCTTGCTATCTCTTGCGGCCGATCGCGCCGGAGGAAAGCCTTTGATCTAAAACGGCCGCAAGAGATTTGCAATTCAATTGCTCCGGGAAACCTCTCTGCAAGGCTAAAAACGAGCCGCAGTTACTTGCAGGAAAAAGGTCTCGCTAGCACCAATTAAGCACATAAAATAGCTCAAATAAAGCCATCCTGCACTTTGAGAAGACTATAAAGGGATTTTAGGTGTTAGAAAAAATAGCACATAATTATCCTGTACTCAAATCCGTAAAATATTTCATTTTTAATATCCGTAAAATATACATGTAAAAAGTCCAGAGTGCTTGGAGCACCTCAGACACGCCCACGCCGCAGCCGGCAAATAAACAGTTAATTTGAACTCGGGTTTGGGCAGATGTGCAAGCTTGAGAGTGGGTTCCTTTTATTCCTCATGTCCCCCAATATGATCCCTAGCATTTACAGAGCTGTACAGTGCAGGCTTGAATTTATTTTTGAGTTTTTAGATTTCACAGATTACGGCCGGTTCCAAGATATGCGGCCGGCCGTAAAAGGAGATCCTTGCGGGGCCGTATAATAGAATCGCGAGTTAACTGAACCCTCGCAAGGAATCGCAGCCTTACGGCCGATTTACGGCCGATAATAGAATGAGGCCCCTAGTCAATTGTCCAAATCACAATTTAATAAGGCTGATAATGATTTGGGAGACTTGCCCACACAGCCATTGAGTTTCATGTGGCCAATTAATCCAATCAATCAAGCTAAGACAGCTCCTGAGAGAGACAATATGCAGATCCAGTAGTCAGACGCCTCTCTGTGGAAAGTGTGGTACTCTGAAAGTGTTTAGAAGGGGAATAAGTGATCTAATCTTCATTTGTTTCTTTGTTTTAGCCTGCAAACTCGATAAACATATTTAAAAAAAACAACAACATACAGAGGACCACCTAAAATTGAACCATCTAACTCCACATTGTAGTTTCGATCCATTAAGAGAGTTGAGTAGATGTCAAAATGAACCCTGCACAACAGGTTCCAGCGTCTCTGAGGATGCAACCTCATCACATACTTTATACAGCAGCTTAGTAAGGGGATTCAACACATTTAAAGTTAAAAGTTAAATTTGTATAGTTTAAATATAAAAAGGAAAAGCTCTCAGATGTCAAGCGGTGGTAGACTACTATTAACCCTAAGAATTACACACAATTCACTAAAAAGTAGAACAAAATAGACTCAAGCATAACCACTTAAATGTGAATAATACAGAACAATTTGATGAAAACCCACTCAGGCTTTAATGATTAAATGGCCGTGTACCTCACTGTAAGTTCTCTATATGGTGTGAAAGAGCACAAGATTGTATGTTAAAATTATCTTTTTTTTTTTATTACACTTATAACAGCTACATTTTTTTTTACGTTTTAAGTCTGTTTACATATAAAATGTAGCCTGCCTACTGGCTGTTGCATGAGCAATAACAGATAGCCAAGGAGTGCAAGGAGATGGTGATTGTCTACAGAAAAGACAAGTGATTGAAAGCAGGTTTTCCCTGGATTCAGGACTGCACTGACCAGTTTACCCATAACTTACCTGATTAGGTGATTCCAGCATTCTATGGCTGCACAGTTGGATTAGTTAAAGGTCATTTATTTATTTTGCTCGCTTCACAGAGCTAAACAGCTGATTGGAGAAGAGCAATAATTTCGTAAATTGCTAGAATTTTAGAGAGGCAAGAGAGCAGAAACCTTATGAACCCATTAAAAGGATTGTCCCCTTCATACTAGAAAAGTCTTACCATTTACTTGAATAGGGGACACACTCCTGCAACCTGATTGGCTGCAGCAATGCAAAAGCAAGTGGGCAGTCTGTTATATGTGTAAACACAGATTATATTTTATTTGAATACATAGTAAAAATACGCACATTGTTCAAAAATTCAAAAAGTATTTCAGCATTCTTTTAGGAGATCTTTAAAGTAATGTGGTCCAAATTGAGCTGAATTAAGTGGCCCTTTCATTATCAATTGTGAAACATTTCAGTTCTCACAAATATCAAATGTATATCCTTAATTCACAATATTTAAAGTAAATATTTAGTGTATATACATCCACAATTGTTTAGTGTAGGATATCAATATTCCTAATGCAATAACCTGATATTATAATACCTTGAACAACTACAATAAAAAAATCACCACATCTCATTAAAAACAAACATAAAGAAATAAATAGTGTAAAAGTATACAAATATTATTATATTAACGTGGACACTTCAAAATGCCCACACACAAACATGTACAGCAATCACTGCTCAAAATTTCTCAGCTTCAGGTAAACCCATATCAGAGTAAAGAAGGCTTTTTTTTAAATAAAAAATATTCACCAAATGCTCAATATGTTTGAGCAAGAGAACATAAAAAATGCCATGGTCAATCACATCGTACAATATAATAATATTAATATAGTGATACTTCTTGATAATTTGCACATACTGTATAAGTTACTTTTGATATATTGGACTAAAATTATATTTTTTGAGAAATTAAATGTTTTGACCATCACATATGAGAAGGTTTTCCTCATGATGCTCTGCTTTATTCATCTTTAAGTGGTTGTATGGCACTTGAGTGTGTATAACTTAATTCAGCTGAAGTTTTAAAAATGAAGACTTTTTTTTAACAACCATTCTATGGCCCTCATTCAATTGCGATTTGGCCAATTGTATAGGGCTCTAAATAAGCACATAACATATTTTTTTAAATAAGTTTTTAGTTAGTGAAAACCTTGCTTTTGGATAGATGTTTACTAACTAAAAACTTCTTTAAAAAAATATGTTATGTGCTTATTTAGACCCCTATTCAATTGGCCAAATTGCAATTGAATGAGGGCCTATGTCTATAGTAACTTTAAATAATAATGTACTATTAAACTGCATTACCATGAATATACATTGTTTCCTCTGGATCTGTCTGTCTAGAAGGTTTTTTCTTTCTCAACACTGCTGGGGAGTTTCTCTATGATAAAACAAATATTAATTTTATCAGGTCCCTACTCTTAAGATGTTGAGTTGTATATTGCAAAAATAACTTCCATTAAATCCGTTCAATTATAACAAAAATATGCAAAGGGACACAGAAGGTTTCTGGATTTAACTAGGAATATATATATATTTTTTTTTCAAATATATTTTATTCGAAGAAATTTCATACATTACATACACATACATAACAAGAGGGGAAAAAAAGAGAAAAAGTAAAAAAGGAAGAACAAGGCAGGCCAATCCGATATACATTTATAAATATACAGTCATCTTCGGCTTATGGAATACTTACTAGGAATGTAATATACCTGTGTACCTATTTACTTTTATGTGCCTTATTTTATTAAGAAGCGCTTAAAAGCTCTGTTTTTTCTTCCTAAAATCATCCAAATAGTGCCTGCTTGGGTCAGTATTTGCAGCTCATGAAGACAGTACCGTAGTAGAGAGTATACTAGTATCTCATACTAGAGAATCAGCGATCATCTGTTAGTAACATTCTAGAACATACTGTGGAGAGAAGTCACTGCCTCAGTATCTTGATGAGCTGCATGACCTGTAGAGGGCAGACCCAAGCAGCTACAATTAGTAAGATTTTAGGCAGAAAAAAACACAGCTTTTAAGCACTTTTCAATAAAGTGCATAAATTTAAATAGATAAATAGGTATAAAATATTCCTAGTGAAATCCACAAACCTTCCATATTACATTTTCAAACTTTGCACTTTCAATTACAAGAAATTTCTAAATTAAAAAAAAAAAAAAAAATGCCTTTTACATTATAATTTTTGCAGTAAGTTCTCTTACCAGTTCTTCGAGAGACACTGAAATGGGACACCCTGACATAACAGCAGTACGGAGAAACTGCAGTTCATCCAAGTAGTCTTGGATAAATAAAAATCCCGTACAACACTGAGGATGACGTTGATTTGAAAGTTTTACAGCAATTTCTTTAACCTATTACAAACAAATACAAATAGTTATAAAAGCTCCAAATGATTATTTTATTTTACTGTTCCTATTTTTAGATTCAGTGACTGTGTTGTGACATCCACAGTGTAATACATATATTGGGACCTCTGCTTCACTTTCAAAAAGGGAAGTTGAAACTAGAGAAATGCCTTTTTTTCCTTTGGCTTAATGTTTAAATGGCCATTATACATGTATAGCTGTAAATAGGTCCAAAATTATACTATTATATCAGCAAAATAAGAACTATTCAATTGCATATGTGTCTACTACAGGTAAAGGTGCTCAGTTTTGACCTGTGTAAGATCTATGCAACATTTTACTCTCTTGATGGTGACCCCTCATACATGGTGTCCTGGATGGTTCTCATTTTGCCTGTAGGGAAAAGTCAGCCCTGGCTGTGTTTGTATGTCAGATATTATTTGCTATTTATAAAATATAAAAGCAGTCACAACATAGTAAAACCAGTCCACATACCGTATATACAAGGTTTTAAGGATTCCAAAGTCGTGGACCCCATTAAGAAAACTGTGTAAAACTAAAACCTACAACTTCTGGAATGCATAGGCAGAGAATGTGTAATACCTTTAAAGGGTGCGACTCCTTAAAGGAATGCTGACAACTCACATCTACTTTACTTAAAGCACAGCAAAAGTGTCCATATTTCTATCATTCTCTTTTAAAAAACGTAATTTTATAATGGGCCCACATTTATAGAAAAATATTAAATACAGCCTTTATTTGTTAATTGTTATACTTGGTTTTTATATACTGGATTTGAAATTTGCTTTTGTCCTGAACAGTATTATTATTAGAATTTCCTTAATTTGTAACAGTCCTACATATTCCATAGCACTATACAGGGGTAAGTTGAAATCAAAACCATATTAACACAATGAAGAGAAAGGAGGGCCCTGTCTTTGAGCTTAAAATCAAATGTACACAGAGCTTTCACTAAAACACATAGGGAGATTGAAAATGTGCAAATTTATAATCTAAAGGGTATGGGAAAAGGTTAGAAGGATAATATGATGATAAGCTTCTTTAAACGGGTGAATTTCTAGTGAGTGTTTGAATGATTTGAGGTAGGAGGATAGACGAGTGGAGCAAGGCAAGGAGTTCCAAAGAATAGGGGCAGCACGAGAAAAGTCCTGAAGACGGGAGTGAAAGGAGGTGATAAGAGAGGAGGAAAGGCAAAGGTTGTTAGCAGAACGAAGAGGACGTTTGGGGGTGTACTTAGAGATTAGATCAGAGATATAAGAGGGATTTATAGGTTAGGGTCAAAATCTTTAATTTTATTCTGGAGACTATGGGAAGCCAGTGAAGTGACTGACAGAGAGGTGCTGCAGACACTGAACGTTAAGTTTGGTAGATGAGTCTAGCGGACGTGTTCATTATGGATTGGAGTAGAGAGAGATGGTTGATGGGTAGGCCAGCAAGAAGAGAGTTTCAGTAGTCAAGGCGAGATATGATGAGAGAGTGGATTAGGATTTTAGTTGTGTCTTGTGTAAGATAGTAACATATTTTGGCAATGTTTTTTAGGTGAAAAAGACAAGATTTTTTTATGGATTGTATGTGAGGAGGGAAAGAGAGGGCATTGTCCAACAGAACCCCAAGACAACGTGCCTTGGAGGTGGGAGTGATAATGTCATTGTCAACAGTGAGAGATATATGTGGGGTGGAAGCTGTGGTAGAGGGTGGGAAGATTAGAGGCTTGGTCTTTCACATGTTGAGTTTGAGTTGATGGGTTGATATCCAAGAGGATATAATAGAGATGCAGTTGGACACTTGTGCTACGATAGAAGGATAGAGGGAGATAGATCAGATGCAGAGAGGTAGATTTGAGTGGTATCTGCATATAGATGATATTGAAATCCAAATGATTTTATTAGGGTACCAAAGGAAGAAGTATAAATGGAGAAAAGGAGGGGGCAGAGGACTGAACAGTCAGAGGATGAGGGGAAAAAAGAGGTGCCAGAGAAGGAGACACTAAAAATGTGTTCTTCAAGGTAGGATGTGAACCATGAGAGCTGTATCATGGATGCCAAAAGAGTGGAGAATTTGGATAAGAAGAGGGTGGTCAACAGTATCAAATGCAACAGAGAGATCAAGAAGAATTAGGATAGAGAAGTGATCCTTTGACTTGGCGGTGAGCAATTTATTAGTGACTTTAGTGAAAGCTGTTTCTGTTGCGTGTTGGGATCAGAAGCCAGATTGGACGAGGTCAAGGAGGGAGTTGAAGTAAAGAAATTTGGTATGGAGGTTGTACACAAGTCACTCAAGTAATTTGAAGCCAGGGGAAGTAGAGAGATAGGGCGATAGTTGGATGAAGAAGCTAAGTGAGATATGGGTTTCTTAAGAATGGTTCTAATTATGGCGTGTTTTAAAGAAGAAAGAAACTTGCCAGTGTTAAGAGATAGGTTGAAAATATGTGTGAGGGCTGGGATAAGAGTGGCAGAGAGGGGAGGAATAAGTTGTGAAGGGGTGGGGTCATGTGGAGAAGTGGTAAGGTGGGATGATGAAAGTAGACTAGAGACCTCATCCTCAGTTACAGCATCAAGGGAGTTTATGATGGATGTGGAAATTGGGAAGGGTAAAGGCTGGGAGTTGTTGGTTTGTTAAGAGGTGGGTGAGTTGGGGCCACGTTGGGGGGAGGGTTCAGTTCAGATGTTTTCGATTTTATTTTTAAAGTAGGTGGCAAAGTCATCAGCTGTGAGATAGGAAGGGGCAGGAGGTGGGGGAGGGCAGAGAAGAGGGTTGAATGTGGCGAACAAGCGTTCGGGGTTGGAGCATAGATTTGATTTTAAGGATGATAAGTAGTGTTATTTGGAAGGATTAAGAAAAAAGAGTTAGGAGCGCAAAATAGATTTGTAATTGAGGAAGTCAGGGGCAGCGCGGGAACACCTCTGGATGTATGACATGGTTGAGGATGAGAGTTAGGGCATTTGCCGGTTATTGTGGGGTCCAGGGTGTCAAGTGTGGAATATAGAGTCAAGTTGTATTGCAAGGTGGCAGCATTAGGGCAGTTCAGGGAGGTGAGGGGACAAAGAAGGGGTTGTTGCACAGAGGAAAGATTTTAAGGGTTGAGTGCTTGCAGGTTTTTGTGAGTTTTGGGGAGGGACTGTAGAAAGTCAGTGCATAGGAGGTGTGGCGAGGTTGCAGGTAAGGAGGTGGTAGTCAGATAGAGGGAGTGAAGTAATGACAAGATTGGAGGTTGCAAACAGATTGGCAAAAATAAGGTCCATCACGGTGAGTTGGGGATTCTGTACATTGTGAGAGACCAAGGGAAGAGGTGAGTGAAAGAAGTTTTGCGGCTGTTGGGGAGGTGGGTTTGTCGTGGTGATGTTGAGTGAGGGTACGTTGGAGAAGAGAAAGCCGTAGGCGCTCATCGCGAATCTTGCATGACTTTGCTGCAATGAGCGCCGAAGGCACTCATTGCAGGGCTCGCGATGAACGCTGTAGATGCATAGCACTTTGGAGCAAGACTTTGACAGATTGCAGGCACCCATGGCGCCGGCCGCGATCACCATCGAGGCACGTAGCCCTTTGGTGCAAGACTTTGACAAAATTTTGACTTTAACGGGCGAAATTTTTTTACACACGTAAATCGAAAAAAGGACAGAAAACGAAAGGTAATTAAAATAAAAGGTGCTCATTGCATGGTATGAAAGTGGCTGGTTGGCCGAGGGAGCGTGGGGAAACAGTGAAACGTCTGCAATGAGCGCTCATTGCAAGGCCCGTAAAGTAGACAGTGAGAGAGGCTTGCAATGAGCGCCAAAGGCGCTCATCGCGAGTCCCGCAACTTAGAAGGGGGAGAGCCTTGCATTGTGTAGCAAACAGCATTGCCAGCATTAAAATTTTATTGCCGTCATTTTTGACGGGTAAGTCACTAGTCATCATATATCCATCATACACTCTATGTACTGGTCAAATAATAAATATAATTTTATTTATAGTGTTTACTTATTTGCTCACATGTTTTGTGGGTGGTAAAATGGAATAGGCTTGGAGGGAAAAATAGAGACTGAGAATGAAAAGGGTATCAGGAATTGACCAGCAGAAGAGGAGGAATAGAGTGGAGGAAGTGAAATTCCGAGGCAGGAAAGGCAGCGGAATGGAAGGAAGACATGAGAGGAGAGAGAAATTAAATGAGGAGTGAGGCATGAAGATGGGAAAAAGAGTGGGGTAGAGAAAGAGAAAAGGACTGCAGGATATTCGTTGCATTACATTATTATATGGGAAAAGAGGAAGGACATTGAAGTTATAAGAAACTCTGATTTAGTTTTTTGTTTATTCAAATTAAGGGTGATATGGAACTCAAGAAGTGGACTCCTTGCTCACTGTACCTTAGGGAGTTTAGCTACACCCCACTGATGAGACCCAATAAAGGCCTCTGGGGTTTGCTGTTTCTCCAGTTCATGGTAGAATTGCCCGGTACTTTGGTGCTGGATTACGCCATTACTCTGACTCACGTGAGATCAGACTCATATACTATAGGATATTCTCCCTGTGGAGGGCATATTTATAAAGTGACATAGACTGTGTAAATTTAACTTTTTAAAAATAATTTAACATTATAAACAAAAGTGATTAATACAGTCAGGTCCATAAATATTGGGACATGGACACAATTCTAACCTTTTTGGCTCTATACACCACCACAATGGATTTGAAATGAAACGAACAAGATGTGCTTTAACTGCAGACTTTCAGCTTTAATTTGAGGGTATTTACATCCAAATTAGGTGAACGGGGTAGGAATTACAACAGTTTGTATATGTGCCTCCCACTTTTTAAGGGACCAGTAATGGGACAATTGGCTGCTCAGCTGTTCCATGGCCAGGTGTGTGTTATTCCCTCATTATCCCATTTACAAGGAGCAGATAAAAGGTCCAGAGTTAATTTCAAGTGTGCTATTTGCATTTAGAATCTGTTGCTGTCAACCCTCAATATGAGATCCAAATAGCTGTCACTATCAGTGAAGCAAGCCATCATTAGGCTGAAAAAACAAAACAAACCCATCAGAGAGATAGCAAAAACATTAGGTGTGACCAAATCAACTGTTTGGAACATCCTTAAAAAGAAAGAATGTACCAAGGAGCTCAGCAACACCAAAAGACCCGGAAGACCACAGAAAACAACTGTGGTGGATGACCGAATAATTATTTCCCTGGTGAAGAAAACACCCTTCACAACAGTTGGCCAGATCAAGAACACTCTCCAGGAGGTAGGTGTATGTGTGTCAAAGTCAACAATCAAGAGAAGACTTCACCAGAGTGAATACAGAGGGTTCACCACAAGATGTAAACCATTGGTGAGCGTCAAAAACAGGAAGGCCAGATTAGAGTTTGCCAAACAACATCTAAAAAAGCCTTCACAGTTCTGGAACAACATCCTATGGACAGATGAGACCAAGATCAACTTATACCAGAGTGATGTGAAGAGAAGAGTATGGAGAAGGAAAGGAACTACTCATGATCCAGCGCATACCACCTCATCAGTGAAGCATGGTGGTGGTAGTGTTATGGCGTGGGCATGTATGGAAGCCAATGGAACTGGTTCTCTATAATTTATTGATGATGTGACTGCTGACAAAAGCAGCAGGATGAATTCTGAAGTGTTTCGGGCAATATTATCTGCTCATATTCAGCCAAATGCTTCAGAACTCATTGGACGGTGCTTTACAGTGCAGATGGACAATGACCCGAAGCATACTGCAAAAGCAACCAAAGAGTTTTTTAAGGGAAAGAAGTGGAATGTTATGCAATGGCCAAGTCAATCACCTGACCTGAATCCGATTGAGCATGCATTTCACTTGCTGAAGACAAAACTGAAGGGAAAATGCCCCAAGAACAAGCAGGAACTGAGGACAGTTGCAGTAGAGGCCTGGCAGAGCATTACCAGGGATGAAACCCAGCGTCTAGTGATGTCTATGCGTTCCAGACTTCAGGCTGTAATTGACTGCAAAGGATTTGCAACGAAGTATTAAAAAGTGAAAGTTTGATTTATGACTGTTAATCTGTCCCATTACTTTTGGTCCCTTAAAAAGTGGGAGGCACATATACAAACTGTTGTAATTCCTACACCGTTCACCTGATTTGGATGTAAATACCCTCAAATTAAAGCTGAAAGTCTGCAGTTAAAGCACATCTTGTTCATTTAATTTTAAATCCATTGTGGTGGTGTATAGAGCCAAAAAGATTAGAATTGTGTTGATGTCCCAATATTTATGGACCTGACTGTATATCATGCTGTCATTTTGCAGGTTTGTTGTTATTATCATGTATCCTGTTAGTGAACTTGCCCCAGTATTGCAGGCGAGGGGAGCAGAAGAGATGAGTGAGAAATTAGTGGAGTGAAATTAATAAAGCTATTCATTTCTATACCCAGTCTTCAGCATGTAGTGATGTAGAGATGTAGTGCCTATTACCTATTACCTTGTTTTTATATTAACATTTCTTGTTTAGTTTAAACATTTTAAAACAATTACAACACACATATTTACAGTATATATGTATATATATATATATATATATATATATATATATATATATATTCAGTTTTATCTTGTAATAATTTAAAATAAACAAAAAGGCAGCAATGAGATTTGAGGTCAAGACTTTAATTTAATAGTCAGGTGCCTTTTCCACCAGAATAAGTTTCAGTATTCTTGCCAATGGGGGGAAAGAACAATATAACTAATTTAGAGCTATGTGGATGAAGTCTGGGCCTTGCCAATTACAATATTATACTATTTCATAATGCATTTAAAGGTACATTGATGTCTTGTACTTGCAGTAAACAGTATGCAGTAATAAAAGAATTAGAATAAATAAATAACTTGAAATTATAGTATATTTAGAAAGCTATAAAATAAAAAGATAATTTAATAAATAACATGTCACTTGTTAGTTTGCTTATTAGTTTGGTAGGGTCACCTATCTCTCTGCAGTTATACTAATCATCTAACTTACCTGTTTCAATTTTTAATCTAATTTTTGAAATTTCAAAATTTTTATAGTTCTAAAACATTTTGCACATTATCAACTGTAGTTCTTAAAAGAAGCGTATTTAAAAAATAGGACTTTAGTAGTCCATTAAGAAGTAGCACGTCCGACATAACACAGTTTGTCACCTGCATGCCTATTAATGTTTCGTGTTTGTTTTTTTTTGGTAATCTCTAAAATTAGTTCTGTCCAACTCCAATCCTCAAGGGATGGTATTATGGTTTATTTTTTAGAAAATACTGTGTATGGGTGGGTAATTCTGTTCTTCATACAGGTTATCCAGAAAACTGATTGACAGACATCAGTATTGTTGCTGTGTTTGAGAAGGGCTGAGTAGCACTTATAATGTGATGTTTAAAATCGCATTGTGGTAATGTTATTTCAGTAGTTAGTGAGGAGTTTTTTTTTTCAGTAGACATTGCACTTATTTATATGCACTTGTATTTTCAGTTATTTGTAATGTATTACAGTAAGAATGTATGTGATTAATACAAGCTCACTGTGTACAGTATGTGTTTCTCTGAGGTTTCTTCTGCTACATACATTCATATTATCCGTCTTTCCACAACTTGCATGACAGGCTCATCCAAGCAAATTATGCAACTATTGCTTTACAGATCCCAAATCTGGCTATGATTTAACATCTTGTAACTAATTAGAGACATAGAGGGCATGGGCACAGGAACTGGGGTGGATGGGGAGGAAAGACAAATCCCCCCAAATTAAATGAACAAGGGACATAAAAAATTGCAAAATTAAACTTAATAATGCATTACCAGATTTGGACACTAGAGGAGCAGCGCTATGGAGCAGTATGTCTTTCCCATGAAAACTTTGACCCATTATTCATATTATATATATATATATATTATATATAAAATGTGGATATACAGGGCTGTTGGTCACGCTTTGCGAAGCTCGCGAGGCGAGCCGTTGACGCCTGCAGCACGCGGGACAGGCTGCAATGAGCGCAGAAGGCGCTCATTGCACTGCGAGCCTCGCAAAGCGAGGCAAGCAGTTGAGGCACACGGGACTTAGGCTGCTTAGGTTAATAAAAAAGAACCCACAAATGTCTTAGAATTTAAAATTGTTATTCTTTACTAATTTTATTAAAAGATTCATTTTTGAATATAAATTGTTTTTTGAACCTGTAATTTCCAATCTCGTTCTGTAGGTATCATAGTTTTAATGTTTAACCACCAACATTGAAATGCCAAAGCATTTAGCTTGATGTCAAGATGCAGGTTCAGGAGGGTTTACAAAAAGGAGAATATCAAGTGGACATTGAAGCAGCTTTAAATTTGCCAACTTCACCTATCAGAACAATTTAGAAAAATAAGGATACAATAAAGTCTTCAGCAACCACAAGCACATCATCTTCTGTAAACAAAAAACATAAGCCAATCCAGAAGCTATACATACCGTGGAGTAAATGGAGACATGTTTTCCATTTGGACTGATGATGAAACAGAACAGAACATGCTAAGTCAGGCAATCATCATGGAATAGGCCAGAAGTACCTATAGTCATATACAAAGACAAACACCAGATACGACTGAAAACTTTGCAGCTAGCAGAGGTTGGTTCAATAGATACAAAAAAAGAAGCAACCTTTATAACATTCGAATCACCAGAGAAGCTGTGAGTGCTGTTACTGAAGTTGCTTCAGCCTTTCCATCAACCTTAAAATACATCATTGAAAGAAGGTATTATCCTCCAAAACTAATTTTCAGCATTATCGAAATTGATTTTTCTGAAAGAGAATGCCAAAGCCCATCATTATATCGCATGAACAGAAGTGAGCACCAGGAGTTAAAGCTGCAAAAGACAATTTAGCCCATCTTCTGGGCGGAAATGCCAGTGGCAATTTCAAAATAAAAACATTGTTGGTGTAACATTCCAAACCCCAAAGACCCATTAAAAAAGGGATTCCAAAATCAAAGTTTATCTGTCACTTGGCAATTTACAGCCTTATTAAATTGCGATTTGGCCAATTAAATAGGGCTCTATATAAGCACAGAGCATATTTATTTTACAGAAGTTTTTAGTTAGTGAAGACCTTGCTTTTGGATAAAAGTTCACTAACTAAAAACTTCTGTAAAAAAATATGCTCTGTGCTTATATAGAGCTCTTTTCAATTGGCCGAATCGCAATTTAATAAGGCTGTTAATCTCTAATCTTGGATCACCACAGACATTTTTGAAAATTGGTTTACTAAACATTTTTGTCCATTTGTACAATGCTACTGTAGGCGTAAAAAATGTAACCTAAAGCACTTTTTTTTTTAACTGATAACGCTCCAAGCCATCCAATCCACTTGTCTGATTTAGATGCTTGCATCCCAGTTGAAGTAGTTTTCCTGACACCCAACACTACTTATTTAATCCGGCCAATGGATCAGGGAGTCATTGCAACTTTTAAAGCATTTTATCTTGGGCGCACATTTTGCCAACTTACTGCCAATACAGACAGCCAAAATAAAGAATCCATGATGGAATTTTGAAAGAAATATAAGCAACATCAATCACTCATGGAAAAAAGTGACAGATCAATGTATGAAACTAGTGTGGAGGACGATTTAGCCGGGAACCCAAAAAGCCTGTTGTTGACCAAATTGTCAACCTGGTCAATACGGAAGGACTGGGAGATACTGATGCACAGGATATTGAGGAGTTGCTGCAAGCTTCTGGGAGCCTTACCAAAGATGGCCTGGAAGAACTGGAAGAACTAGGCATTCAGGCATTCAGGATCTTGCAAAATATTTCCTCGCTGAAAGTTTGAAGACCATAAATGAAATTGACGATCATTTTGTGGAAAGCAATCTAGACCTTGACAGGAATGAAAAGAAAGACAAGATGTTTTGGGTGCAATCTCTAATCTCTATTTTGCTATCCACATCTGCTGAACGAGAAAAAAAAAAATGTCACTGGATGAGTTCATCTCCAAAACACCCAGAATCCAGGATGAGCCAGAAGCTTCAACATCATAAATGTCAAGTTTATATTTCTGCTAATGTTCAGTTTGTGTTTGTTTGTTGTTTCTGTGGAGTTCATATAAAACAAAATAGTTTGTTTTTTTTAGTTCCTCTATCCCTATCTACCTTGTGTTAAAAAAAAAAAACTGTTTAGTGCTATTTTACTTAGCCTTCCATCTTCCAGGAATCTACCTACAGTGATAAACAGGGTATATCTGTACTTCATTGTTATAAAATAGTTAGATGTCAGTATTTTTGATAACTGAGTCTATTGATTTTCAGAAACTGTTATAGGACAGGTCCATCAAATTTGAAACATTGTACCTATATATCAACAACCAAACCAACATTGGATTTTTTTTTGTCTTTTAGGGGTTAAATAGCATCCTAAAAGTAATTTATAATTAGGTTTTTGAACTGCTGTAGAAATGTAATGAATTGCAGTAGAAATAAATATTTGTTTGCATTGTTATGGAGAGAATATTTCTGAAATCTGTGCAGAGATTATTTTGATTGTTTAAGGGTTATGATATGATAATATATGTAGAGTTTTCATGTGATTACATGACATTTTTGTTTAAATTTGGCTAAATATCTAAACAGTTACCGAATATACTCGAGCATAAGCCGACCCGAGTATAAGCCGAGGCACCTATTTTACCACAAAATACTGGAAAAAACTTAGTGACTCGAGTATATGCCAAGGGTGGGAAATTTGCTGCCCCCTGTGTCCCTCTTGTGCCCTCTTGGGTGCCCGCTGTGCTTCTTTCTTGTGTCCCCCCTCTCTCTCTCCCCTGTGTCTCTTCCCCCTCTCCCTCCCCTGTGTCTCTCCCCCTCTCCCTCCCCTGTGTCTCTTCCCCTCCTCTCCTTCCCCTGTGTCTCTTCCCCCTCTCCCTTCCCTGTGTCTCTTCCCCCTCTCCCTTCCTTGTGTCTCTTTCCCTCCCCCTCCCTTCCCTGTGTCTCTTTCCAGCCCCCTCCCTTATCACCCTCCTCAACCCCCTCCTCATCCTCCCTCCTCAACCTCCCTCCTCAACCCTCCCTCCTCAACCCTCCTCCTCATCCTCAGCCCCCCTCCTCAACCTCCCTCCTCAACCCCCCTCCTCATCCTCAGCCTCCATCCTCAACCCCCCTTCTCATCCTCAGCCCCCCTCCTCAACCTCCCTCCACAACCCCCCTCCTCAACCTCAACCCACCCATCCTCAACCCCCCTCCTCATCCTCAACCCTCCCCATCCTCAACCCCCCATCCTCAACCCCCCATCCTCAACCCCCCTCATCCTCCTGTTCCCCATCATCCTCCTGTTCCCCCCTCATCCTCCTGTTCCCCATCATCCTCCTGTACCCCCCTTCCCATCCTCCTCATTCTCCTCCTTCCCATCCTCCTTCCGATCCTCCTTCATCCTGCTCCTTCCCATCCCCCTCCTCCTCCTTCCCATCCTCCTTCCTCCTCCCATCCCCCTCCTTCCTCCCTTTGCAATAACATCCCTTTCTCCCTCTTCTGCTAATACTTCCCCCGCAGCGTGTCTTATGCCATTCACCAGTATATGCTAACGTCATTAGCATATACCGGTGAAGGAGGATGGGAAGGAGGAGGAAGGAGGATGGGAAGGGAGATGGGAAGTGAGATGGGAAGGAGGGTGGAAAGGAGGAGGATGGGAAGGAGGAGGATTTTCTCCGGTGCAGTGAGGGTGGAGATCACCGGAACTGTATATGCTAATGACATGACGCTGTGACGTCCCATCATTAGCATATACCGGTTCCGGTGATCTCCTCCTTGCCCTCTTCTCTCTTACCAGCATCCAATCAGCTCCTGCTGCTAATACTTCCCCTGCAGCGTGTCTTATGCCATTCACCGGTATATGCTAACGCTGGCATGTCATTAGAATATACCGGTGAATGGCATAAGACACGCTGTGGGGGGAATAATCAGCAGCAGGAGCTGACCTGATGCTGGTGAGAGAGAAGAGGGGAGAAAGGAATGTTAATGGAGAGGGGGGAAGGATGGGGATGGGAGGAGGAAGGAGGATGGGAAGAGGAAGGAGGATGGGAAGATGAAGGAGGATGGGAAGAGGAAGGAGGATGGGAAGGAGTGGGTAGAAGAGGCAATAGGACATCAAAGGACCACCCACAGAGGCTGCAGGCTCTGCAGATGAGCGGGAGACTGGAGAACTGCACCGGAGAACAGGTAAGTGGGACCTTCACTCGAGTATAAGCAGAGGGGGCCCTTTTTAGCCTTAAAAAAAGGGCTGAAAAACTCTGCTTATACTCGAGTATATACAGTAATTATTTCTGGGTGTTTAGAAATAGAGGGCGCTATTTTATTGCCCAAATCATAATTTTATACATACTAAAAGTTGTAAGTAAAGTTGCCACATTGTATTAGTTACTCGTATTCTGATTGCGAATTATCTGCCGCATCTTAGAGCTTGCCTCTTCATTTATTTAGTGACAGCTCGAACATTACGAAGAGCAACATACACAGAATCAATATTGTATTAGAACTTTTCATCTAGCTTGCAAATTAAGTCAGACCTGCAACTAGAAAACGTAGAACATTTCTGAAACAAAAATTACTAGTAGTAAATAGGACCCGCAAAGGCTTTTTCTTTCATTAACATATTTGAGTCATCATATATATCATAAATTGGAACAGAAATTATTGGCAACATATCACATGACATATATCAACTACCAGGGGAACATACACCACAGTATGCAAGAGGTTAATACCAATCTGGAAACACACAGGGACCACAACAGGTGCTCTAATGCACTGACTTTTAAAATGACAGAGA
The DNA here is from genome assembly GCA_027410445.1 of Discoglossus pictus. NCBI lineage: Eukaryota > Metazoa > Chordata > Amphibia > Anura > Alytidae > Discoglossus > Discoglossus pictus. The sequence continues at coordinate 233,691,014 of CM050166.1, forward strand.
CATCCCAAATAATACTCATCAACACTATTGACCACCACAGCACACTACTGACAGAGATCATCTACCCACATCCATGGGAAGGTATGCCATCAGAACCCTGGGTCTTGGAAACATTCCCAATAGTGTTGTTCACGCATGATGTAAAATATTGTGATAATAACACATAAAATAGTGCTTGAATGCATTTTGGAAATATGAATACATGTGGTCAGTTGGAAACCACGCCTGTGTCACTGTAATGGGCTGGACAGTAAATATAAATAATTATTTCAGAAGGATGGCACACTTCATGCAGATGTTAAGTGTTATGTGCACCGGTACGTGAACTGATGTTAAAAATTATGATATTAGCATCACTTTTAACACAGAAAGCGTAAACACTTGGCAATGACAACATCAATTCCCACTTAACTTAAGTTTAGTGATATGCAAGCATATGATTACAGTACTCAAATGGATGAAGGGATGACTATACAGGAAGATGATCTACATACATATATATGATCATATAATAAATGTTATGTATGTTGATGTCCTAGAACATTAACAATTAGAAACACGCAGAAACAGAGATAACAGTATAATAAATCTTTATTATATACACAGAGCACAGTTATAAATGTATCCAACTGTATTGATTTCATGGGTGTGTTATAGGCCAACTTTGGGGTATAATTAGGGGTCCTGTGCCTTGACACAGCCTCCTGCTCTCCCGACTCTGCCTGGGGGTCCTGGCCTTCCTCATCTCTCTCTATGGCCTTTCCCTCACCACAACTACCTCCCCCCTGGAAACTGGCACTTGACCCTTTGCCCCTGCTCTTTGTGTGCCTGGGTCTAGGGGCACATCACCCCTAGTCTCTCTCTCTCTCTCTGAGCTGCCCGCAGAGCCTCCTCTAGCCCTACCTCCTCCTCTTCCACTCTCTTTTGCTGCTTCTCTTCACTGCTCACTTTCTCCATACCTCTCCTCCTCCTCCTCTCAACCACAGGTGTTATTCTCCTCTCCACCAACAATGTTCCCCTAACTCTCCTCCTCTTCCTTCTACAGATATAAAAAATACATAAGGATAACTGAATATAAAATGTATGTGTATATGTATATGAGGTAAAATAAGAAACTGTGTATTATGTGTATAATATTATGTGTAGTGGTATGGGGGTAGGGTGGGGGAAGGGGGTGTATATATGCTGTGCCCTACCTCTATGTATAGCTATGTGTAGGTATTGCTGTTTGGCCCCTATTTAATTGCACACCCGCAGTTTACATTAAAGTCTGCAGGCTTGAAATTTGCTACAGTTACAGAGTGATTCAATTGAACAATCCTGCAATTTAAGGGCGGAAAGCGTAAACTATGCAATTGTAAGTAGCATTTCAAAGCGTGATAATGATCAATTAAGAAAGGCTGTAACTACCAATTTAGAAACAGCCAACAGTAAATTAGATCATCATCATGACATCATTAAAACATAGAGGTTAAACATCGCATTCCTGCAATGTACAAAATAATAAAAATGAATGATGAAACTGTTGTAGTCCATGTGGGTGGCCTGATATGTATTAACTCCTTGATTCCTGGGATCAATATAACATGAAAATAAAACGTGCAATTAATTCTAATGTCATTTATCGCGTTCCCCCTTCTTTTAAAGTGCAGTATTGATTTTTTTTTATTTGCATTTACAGTACTACAATCAGGTTGTTTTCCTGCTTGCGAGTCCTATCCTATAGTACATTTGCCATTTACGGGTCGGAAAACATTTGCGGGCTTGAGGAATTATAGCAATTGAACAGTGATTTGCGATTGTAAGATTTACTGGCTTGAAAGATCAAAGGCTTAGATGGGTTGGAGTTACGATTTTGACAACCGCACGGATTTTCAGCCTGTAACCCCTCAAATTTTTTCACTCACTAATATTGAATAACAAATTAGTTTACGGGCTACATTACAGGCTCCAGTAACCAACAATTGCTTAATTGAATAGGGGCCTATGTGATATCAGTAATTATGTGTGGTGTAAATTAAGTGTTAATAATTGCATTATAATATATATTATATCACATATAATAGTTGTCAAACTGCGAATCGTCGTCACGCTTTGCGAGATCTGGCCGCAAATGCGGATCTTCACGAAGCGAGGGGCCGCATTTGTGGAGGTGGAGGCTCCAATGTTAGCTGCAATGAGCCAAAGGCTCATTGCCGCTGCAAATGCAGACCCTTGCGAAGCGTGGGGCCGCATTTGCGGAGGTGGAGGCTCTACGCAGCCTCACTCCGGGACAAATAAACCAGAGAAAAGCACGACTTTGCAACAACAAAAAAAACACGCCACGGAACTTAGAGAAAAAAAACTAACTCGTAAAGAGGAAATACGGACTTACACAAAAGAAAATACGATACAAGGATACAAGGTCACAAAAGTACGAACCTAATGGCCGAAACGCGTACAGCAAAAAACACAAAAAACAATGAAATTTTTTTTTAAAAAATTAAAAAACATCACACACAGCACGGGGGGGCAGCCAGCACCTCTGGGGGTGAGGTTGCACACAAATGAAAGTCGATTTTACGCAGTTTCGACACTTGAAAATCGGCTAAGCGAGAGAGAAAATGGCGGGGGGAAAAATGAAAACGAGGCTCAATGACCCCAAAGCTCATAAAACACTAACAAGGACGTACAACTTTTCATTACAACCTACGGAACTTAGAAAAAAATAATACGAGGTCGCAAAAATATGAGGTTAACGGTCGAAATGCGTACAATCAAAAATAACACAAAACAATACAAAATACAACAAAAAAAGAAACACACACAGAGCATAATGGGACAGCCATGACAGCGCGAGGCTCGCAATGAACGCCAAAGGTCCTCAGAGTAGAAAAAACTTTACATTGTGTGTCAAGCAGCATTGCCATGGTTTAAAATTTTATTGCCCCATCATTTTTGACAGGCAAGTCGCTAGTTATATTATAATAAGTGAAATGAGCAAAATAAACTTACAGCTTCTCTAACTCCTAGATCTGTGTGTTCACTTGCTCAGCTACAATACAGTCTAATTATATCAATTTTCACACCCTTTGAAAGGCCCGTCCCTGGCACTTCATTAGCAGCTTTCAGTTTCTATGGCTGTGGCACACGCCGAAATTGCGGGATTGGTTTAATATTGCAATCTCATATAATCACGCCTCTTAAATCTTACTTACGAGGGCATAGTTTATGTATGGAGGCTTAAACATAAGTTGTGGGTTACAGAGAAAAGAACATGTCTAAATTTTTAGAAAAAAAAGCATCTGCAGCCAAATGTTTCCGGTTTGAAGTAATTTATGGGCTTTTAATGGAATAGGGCTCATAGTTTTTAATTTAAAAATACTGTATCCAAATAAAATAAATGTTATTATTTATAAGATATTTAATATACTTTATAAGACTTAAAATAGAAGTTTCAATAAGATTATTTAGAAATACTTAAGGTTTTAAGATTAGTACCCATGCAAACTGGAGTAAAACTGGCTATTCAGTTTCTTTGGAAATAAATTGTTCCCATATAGTAAAACTATATCTTATTTGAAGCTCTTTTCACTTTTATACATTTTCTAAAATGTTGCAGTTTTATCTTGTATAGCACTCAAGCTGTTTATTTAACCAGAGTAGGAGTTTCTGCGCCGCACATTCCATCAGATCTTGAACCATAAATTAGAAGCTCCAACTAAATACTCATTGTCATGCCCAGAGTTTGGGGGGCAAGGGGGCCCTTCTGAACCCCTCTTTTTAACTGCTTTGACCAGCCTAAAGACAACCTAAAGAGCATTACAGTAAGAAGCAACTGTTTAAACCTAACAGGGACTGTTACAGTGAAAATCTAAGGGAAGGTATTTCCCTTAGACTTGAGGCCTGTCTGTGATTGGCCTGTTCTTATTTCCTGGGCTTGTAGGCATTCCTGTGATTGTCTCACTTTGACGCCTTCAAGCTGGAGCTTCAGTTTCCCTGATCGTATTGACTTTCTGCCAATCAGAAGACTGCTTAAGTTTGAACGGGCCAGTGAGGCAAGAGATTGTGTTATCCCTGCTACCAATGGCCGGAGCATGCCGGCAGTGCTTACACAAGCACCTTATTGTACCCTAATGTGTCCCCTCATGAAGGGATGGTGGAAATTTTGTCAGCCCTAGAGCTACCTGGGCTAGAAACCATGATACACAAATCTCTGATCCCATCCAGAAAGCCAGGGCTCCTAGGAATAAACTAACCTAGGGCCACAACAGAGTCTGTTCAATGGTCCTTGTTATAGTCAAGTGCTAAACCAATTATAAATACTGTGAAGATAATGTTGCCCACTCATAACCACACTACTGCTCCCAAATTACACAGTCATTGCCCACTGTGTATTATGTCTATGTTAATAGGTTTCTAAGGTAAGTCCATGTAATTATATGATTTGGGAATTCAAAATTACTGTACAAACTGGCATTACTGTACCCTGATATTTGAATATGTGCCTACACCAAAGAACATTCTTTAGTGCCCACCATGTGGTGACCCAAAATGGCGACTGTTACTGTAAACCGCTTTAAGTTGGTTTCCTGTTCATTTTTCTATTGCTACCAGGCACATGGCAGATTCCCTCTGAGTGGATCAGAGATAATCTAATTAGTGTAGCTTGTGTACTGATTGGTTCCAATAGATCTAGGCGAGAAATTGAAACATGGTCACTCCTCTCTTCATTGTATTGTGGACTGTCCCACACTGGTTTATTCTGTATAAGTACCCGTGTATTTGGCCTCAATGAATCAGTTCAGTCTGGCTGTACATAACTATGTGTACTGTCATTCTTAGGTAAGGGCTTCCTAAGCTAAATCACTTGAGGGAATTCTGATACCCCTCTCCCTGGTCCTACCTTAAAGGGACCTACATCTGCCTGCTTATTCCTGATTGTTCCGGATTGTTCCTGGATTCCTGCAATGGGTTTTGGGGTTTGCACATGACCCTCTGGCTCCGCTCCTAGGTTGTGACTTTGTATTTACTGCAACAATGGATTCAATATTTCTTTCTCTCTTTGAGGCTGGGATGTCTAAAGAACCCTAAAGAACTAGCTGACATTTTTTGATGGCAACAAACACAGTCATAAAAAAATCGCTAGCACTGACGGCTGCAGTGCCAGCAAGTAGCCCCTAGATGGCGCCGTCCAGTTTCAGGGAAGGCCCTAATTATTCCCTCCTGCGACGTAGTGCAACTTGACTGTGCTGAATTGAAAGTGAGGCCATTACTATGTTCAATTAGGGCACTTATATGCATTGTGCAGCACTACTTGGAAAATCAGCAGCACCATCTAGCAGTTGGCAGCGACACTGCTGCTAACAATCTTTTGCGTAGGGGAAGAGGGAAAGGACCGTTAAGTTAGCTGAGAGATGGATATCTATTTTTTTAGCAACATTAAATAACAGCCTTATTAAATTGCAAATTCTGAAGGGCTCTATATAAACACAGAGCATATTTTTTTTACAGAAGTTTTTAGTTAGTGACAACCTTGCTTTTGGATAGAAGTTCACTAACTAAAAACTTCTGTAAAAAAAATATACTCTGTGCTTATATAGAGCCCTTTAGAATTTACCGAATCGCAATTTAATTAGGCTGTAAATTCCTAAATCACTTTCCATTTAAAAAATCCTGATATCTGGAAGCAAACAAGGACATATGTACTTGCCTAGACAAATGTTTTTAGCTGGGATTTAATGTATGGTAATTAGTAATAATGAGGTACACCCTAGTAGTCGGGCAACAGGAATTCAGCAAAAAGCAGAAAAAAAGATAGTGCTGTAAATACAGAACTCTTGTTGTGTGTTAGAGTAGCACTCCTGGAACTGCTGCAGCTTATCTTACATGATGTTGTGCCAGTAGAGCCATGGGAGTCCCATGCTTGGAGCACCCAGGAAACTACTATGCAACTGATTTATCCAGAAAGGATATTTTTGACAGAGAACATAACTGTTCTGCTATATATTAGTGATCAGTGTTGCTCCTTTAATATGATTTGATAATTCTGATAAAATGCTGTGATACTCTTCTGGGGTAAATTCATAACATTGAAAAATAATCCATATTTCCCCTTGTATGACTCTATTTACTTTTATTACTATTATATTCACTATGTTGGTGTAGGGAGGATCACAACTTGCACTGATCATGAGCCAATATTTGACACTCCCTAAATGCACTAATTCTATGTGTGCATGTTTTATTAGAAATATTTTGTTTTTTATAACTGTTCGAGGAATTCATTTACAAATTTTTCTTGTTCTTTTTTTTTATAGTATTTTTTAAGTGAACAACAATTAGCTGTTTGTATAGACTCGACAGATCAAATCCCACATGTTACATATCAAAACCTTTTTAGGTCTATTTTATCTTTTGGTTCTCTTTTGTGCAGTTTGCACCCTGACAAGGTTACAATAAATAATGCAAATTGCCAGTTTACTGCATCTTATTTAATAGAGAATTGGATAGACATGGACAGTTGGGCTGAATGGGGACATATTGAACTTGTTGACTTTCATGTACAGTGCACAGGAAATTCTTCAGCTGCTTAGCACGCTTCATTTATGGTTACAGGAACTACTCTACGGGAATTACTACACTGAGCACTGGGGGCCAGGGGCTACTTGTCCATCCTTCTTGTGAACCCAACCTGTTATAGGATATAGGTAAAAGTTAGGCATCATTTGGGAGAAGATGTAGCTTTGTCAATTACAAGGTTGCAAGATATCGAAAAACTGCAAACTTCTATGTGAGTTTTTATGACTTTATAGATTCATATTTTCATGCAAAAATTTTTTTTGAATATTATAAATCTTGGTGTTTAATATGCATTTAAAACCTTGGAACATTCCATGTCCCTCTAAATTTGGTACTTTTGTTCTTTTTCGCTATTGTTGACTTTTGAAACTTTTTTGTACTTGTATTATGTACAATAAATAAAGTCAGAAATATTTGTTACATAATTGGAACCTGATTGAAATTAACACTGCTCCGCCCCCATCACAGACCCAGAATTAATAGATACAAGCACTATTCTCAAGAAATATAAATGCCCCTCAAACACACAACTTTAACCAAAGAATCATGGATGCCTCCACGGTCTTCACTGATGTATATAAAATGATCTACAAAAAAACTTGTAATTAATTAAAATATACTTTATGAATTTTTACCTGCTTAATTATCTTCTTAGTCAAACTCAAAATTTACAAAAAAGTTTTTTTTTCATTTAACACTGGACCTTTAACACTGTTTTCTTGCTTGTACTTCTCTAATTTTTCTATATAAATAAATAGTAACAATATAAAATAACAATTAATGCAACCTTCTATCATTAAATTAAGCAGGTTTACTGGTTGATAACTACTTACTTTTTTCTCCAAATGTGGGCTTACTGAACGTGGTTTTCTTAAAGTCTTTTCCAGAAATTCCTAGAAATATAAGAATTTCAAAACATGTGAAAAAGCATTAAACAGCATTTAGTTATCCTTCATAAAGATGCCTTGTCACTCCTAAATGAAGTTCCTTTAAGATGTTTTTTTAATATCATAGAAAACTTGTTCTATATTGTAAAATACATTTTCTTTTAACAGTAAATCATTATTGAGATACACACCATAGTGGAAACATAAGGACTTAAGAAAGAGTATATTAAAATGATATACATTCTAGAAAAATATGGAAAGACACTTCTAAGATCCAGATTAAGGCCCTCATTCAATTCCAATTTGGCCAATTGAATAGGGCTCGAAATAAGCACATAACATATTTTTTTAAAGAAGTTTTTAGTTAGTAAACTTCTATCCAAAAGCAAGGTTTTCACTAACTAAAAACTTCTTTAAAATAAATATGCTATGTGCTTATTTAGAGCCCTATTCAATTGGCCAAATCGCAATTAAATGAGGCCCTAAGACAGTGGTGGCGAACCTATGGCACGCGTGCCACAGGTGGCACGCCATGCCCCTTCTGTGGGCACGCGGCCATAGGTCGCCGGCAGCTTGCTGGGCCTGCTCATCGTGCGCGAGCACGGCGCCTGAGCGCTCTCCCGTCACTGAGGAGGGCTGTGCTAGCGTGCGCGCGTGCGCGGAGGCAAGGGGAAGGTAAGAGATATGGGGCAGGGGAGAGACAAGCGGTAGGGGAGAGACAAGGGAGAGGGGGAGAGAGAAGAGGGTTGAGACAAGGGGGAGGGAGAAGGGGAGAGACAAGAGTGGAGGGAGAGACAATGGTGTAGAGAGCCAATGGGGAGTTGGACAGATAAGGGAGAAGGGGAGAGACAATGGAGAAGGGGGAGACAAGGGGAAGTGGAGAGACAAGAGGGGAAAGAGAAGGGTGGGGGAGACAAGGGAGAAGGGGAGAGAGAAGGGGGAAGACAGTGGAGAATGGGAAAGAGAAGTGTGGGGGAGAGATAGAAGGGTGTGGGAGACAAGGGAGAATAAGAGAGACAAGGTTGGGTGAAACAAGGGGGTAGAGAGAGCAGGGTGGGAGAGACCAGGGGGAGAGACAAGGGTAATGGGAGACACAAGGGGAAGGGGAGAGACAAGGGGGGAGACAATGGGGGAGGGGAGAGTGAATGGTGGGAGAGACAATAGTGAAGTACAAGGAGAGACAAGGGTGGGGGTAGAGACAAGAGTGAGGGAGATACAAGGGTGGGGGAGATACAAGGGTGGGGGAGAGATAAGCGGAGAGAGAGGGAGAGAGGAAGAAAGGAGAGCAGAGAGAAGGGAGGATGGAGAGAAAGAAAATAGGGAGAGGCAGAAGGGAAAGGGAGAAGTAAGAGAGTGAGATGGGAGAGAAGGTAGAGGCACATGAGAGGAAGGGAGAGGAGAGAGAAAGGAAGAGGGAGATGCAAAAGGGAGAGGTAGAGAAGGGAGAGTGAGAGAAGGGAGGAGTGAGAGAGAGGGGAGAGGCAAAAGGGAGAGGTAGAGAATGGAAAGAAAGGAGGAGGGAGAGACACAGGGAAGGAAAGAGACAAGGGGGGGTAGAGGCAAGTGAGAAAACAGAGACAATTGTGAGAGGTACAAGAGAGGAGAAATAAGGGTGGGAGAGAGAGAAGGATAGAGGGAAGAGACAAGGGAGAAGGGGAGATACAGGGGTGGTGGGAGACAAGGAGGAAGGGGAGAGACAAGGGGAGGGGAGAGAGAAGGGTGTATGATCCAAGAGGGGAGAGATGCTTAGAGTTTGTGGCTTAGTTTTCTTTGTATGCAAATCTGGCTCAGTGCTGGTCTTTTTCATATTAAAAAATAAAGTTGTTTAACTTGACGTCATTTCCATAATTCACAGAATATTTCTGTATTACCGCCAGTGGCCAAGAGCTGTATCTCCAAAACAATGTGTTTGTACCTCAGAGATGGGAATAAAGTTTTAAAGAGTTTTGTAATCCGGGCACGCTCCCCACAGCATTGCGCGGGAGGACTGAGGAAAGGCGAGGCGAACCGAGGCATAGCTAGAGCTACTAACCACCACCGACTGTGTCCCCCCCTCCAAAGGTAAGAAGAAGGGAGGGGGGGATAAATAAAAATAATTTAATTTTATGATAGGAATAAAAAAAAAATTCTTCCTTTACACACATCACCCCCCCACTCTCTCATACAGCACCCCCCACTCTCTCATACAGTACCCCCCCACTCTCATACAGCACCCCCTACCCACTCACAAACACATACACTGCACCCCTCAATGCAGTGTGTGTATTTATCAGTCTATATGTGTGTACTCAGCTGCGTGTGTGTGTGTACTCAGCTGCGTCAGTATTCAGGTTTAATTGCCATGTTGGCACTTAGAGGGAAAAAAAGTTGGCATGTATTGCGGTTTGGGCACTCGGGCTCAAAAAGGTTCGCCATCACTGCCCTAAGAGAAGAAGGAGCCTTTAACTCGCTCAGAAGAATACAAACTGCTTCTGATCTGAGGAGCAATAAAAACAGCCACAAGGTTATGAATATTTTTAATTCATCTATGCCATAACCATAGCAAACAATACACCATTTGAAAAATTGCAGTTATTCTGGAATCAGTTTTCTATGTATCCTGATTGTTTGCTTAAGTGACTGCAAAACGCTGTGGAATATTAAAGGGGGATTTATAAGGATGTCCTGCAGCACAATGGATAATCAGGAAGCAAGAGAAAACATTCCTCTGACCAGTTCTTATGCAATGCTAAACACCAGAAAACTTCAGAAAAATGTGCTTGACCCTCATCACAATCAAGCATGTTCATATGGACAGTCATACGCAATGGTGATGTTATTTTCATTTTCTGATTCCTATCCTGTAGATTCTGCTAAACAGACTAATGTATGTGCACAATTACATGTTATCAGTATTAAGTATGCATATATATATATGTGTATATACTGTATATATATATATATATATATATATATATATATATATATATATATACATATATATATATATATCTATATATATATATATATATATATATATATATATATATATATATATTAGTACACCAAATGCACTTATTTTCTGGTGGATCCAAATAATCAATTGTCACATTCATCTGAAGAATTCTTCATCATAGTAGATGAAGTCAGCATAGCAGTCAACACAAATTAGCTTGCAGTAAACTAGCTGCCCTCGGAGAGAGATTTGTTCTCTATATTTTCTCTCTTACACTACAATCACCTCATAGATTATATCAGTGTCAGTCAACCTGATCCCTACCGCCCACTTGTGGGCGATTCAAGCTTTCATGGTGGGCGGCAGGCTTGATCACTAGGTGGCGAGTGATGTCACATGCCATAGACACGCAGGACCAGATCACTATCTAGTAAGTACAGGGCGATTCATAGCTAGGGTCATATGATTTATGCAATTAGAAATGAGAGAGGGTATATTAAGTTACTGCACCACCGGTGGGCGGTAAGAAAATGTTACCATCAAAAACCTTTTAAAAGGTTAACTACCCCTGGATTATATGATCCCATGATCAGGGCATTTGTTACAAGTTTCAAAGACCTCAGGGAGTATAATAACAATATAATATATGACTACTTTCAACATAGTACAATATTACCCTAAGTGTCTGTAGTTCTTCCTCAGAGAGACAACATGTGAAAAGTTGGTAGTTCTCGAAAATTGGCTTTCCCACACATCGATATCGCCTAGTAAAGATTAATAAATAGAAAAGTGATCAGAGAGCAATATCTTTGTGCTGATAAATAATTAATATTTAAGTTTATATTTCAGGCGTCCTTCTACTTCCAGGCTTTTTCCATCAATTCATTAAACTTAAACATTTCCTACTGGTTCAATAGCTGCAATTGTTATTCCATTTCAGTCTGTATGGTGGCTTTTTAAATGTAAAAATACATGCTGTACTTTTGAGGCAATTGAATAGTAATTATGATCTTTGGGGCCACTAAGCTACTAATTAAATATCCTCTGTGGACTGATTTCAGTTGATGGGGGGGTCTACTGTATCATGGGCCTTTAGGGTGTTCTTATTTCCCAATTTCAGTGTTTTCAGTCAGTCCTCACTACAAGATGTGGCCCCAACTGATCTGCATAAACTCAAAACGTATCTCAATATGACCCCAATGCTATTATTATGGTCTAATGAGCATATATATTTATTTATTTTCAATTCTTGCATTAATAGCTTTATCATTATTACCGTGAAAGCTTTTTAGCTCCACCTAACTATCACATATATAGTTGTGAGCGTACGAGTTGTTGCTAACGCTGCAGGCGCTCCTTGTCAGCAACTGAGGACCCTCGCGAAGCGAGGGCCTCAGTTGTTGGCTTGGAGCGCCGCAGGCGCTCCATGCCAGCACCTGAGGAGCTCGCAAAGCGAGGGCTTCAGTTGCAGCAACTGCGACCCTTGCAAAATTCACAACACAAATTCCCAACCCAAAGAACTGCGAACCTCGCAAAGTTCACGTCGCAACCCAAAGAGCACGACACACACATTACGACACTCGCAAACAACATACGACACACGTTCACACACATTACGGCCTCGCAACACTCGGACGCAACTCGCGAACATTACAAAATTAAAAACACAATACATACACACAGCACATACATAAAAAGCTTACCTACACCAAGAGGGAGCACCCACGACTTCCAAAATGCAACTTACAACTTAATTGCACTCAAAATAAAAAAGTTTAGACACTGAGGGCCTCATTCTATTAGCGGCCGCAGCCGTTGCGGGGCCGCAAGGACCGGCCGCAAGCTATTCGGCTATTCTATTCCCTTACGGCCGGGGGCTCCAGCAGGCTTGCGGCCGGTGCCTTGCTATCTCTTGCGGCCGCTCGCGCCAGAGGAAAGCCTTTGATCTAAAACGGCCGCAAGAGTTTCAGCCGTAAGAAATTCCTATTTGCAATTCAATTGCTCCGGGAAACCTCTCTGCAAGGCTAAAAACGAGCCGCAGCTTACTTGCAGGAAAGAGGTCCCGCTAGCACCAATTAAGCACATAAAATAGCTCAAATAAAGCCATCCTGCACTTTGTGAAGACTATAAAGGGATTTTAGGTGTTAGAAAAAATAGCACATAATTATCCTATACTCAAATCCGTAAAATATTTTATTTTTAATATCCGTAAAATATCCATGTAAAAAGTCCAGAGTGCTTGGAGCACCTCAGACCAGCCCACGCCGCAGCCGGAAAAGAAACAGTTAATTTGAACTCGGGTTTGGGCTGATGTGCAAGCTTGAGAGTGGGTTACTTTTAATCCTCATGTCCCCCAATATGATCCCTAGCATTTACAGAGCTGTACAGTGCAGGCTTGAATTTATTTTTGCGTTTTTAGATTTCACAGCTTACGGACGGTTTCAAGATATGCGGCCGGCCGTAAGAGGAGATCCTTGCGGGGCCGTATAATAGAATCGCGAGTTAACAGAACCCCCGCAAGGAATCGCAGCCTTACGGCCGATTTACGGCCGGTAATAGAATGAGGCCCCAAATAATTTGCTAAGCGACACAAAAAATGGCCGACGAATAAAACGAAAACGAGGCTACACACGCAAACACCATACGAGACACGTTACCACACATTACGACCTCGCAAACATCGGACGCAACACGCCGACATACAAACATTTAAAACTTAAGAAATACACACAACAAACACATAAAAAGCTTACCTACAGCAAGAGGAACCATCCAGCACCTCAAAAAAACAAGTTACACCTACATTTACACTAATACCATCGCTAAGCGACAGAAAAAATGGCAGACGAACAAAACGAAAACGAGGCTTCAGACGTAACTATACTACACTTACTCGCAATAATGAAACACATACTATGCGGAACGTATCACAATCATATTAAACACCATTTTGAACAGTACTACGCACAAAATGGCAGATGGAACGCAAATTGTAAGCTGGAACGCAAATAGCGCATGCGTATTGTGTTCTAACGGTCTCACTTTCCAGAACTTTCTACAAGTTTATAAATACTGCCTATTTTACACAAAAAAATACATTTCTCCTCAGGTGATGAACGGAGTGACTTTAGAGATAACTGCTGCTTTTACTTGAGAATTCAATTCTTTACTAATTTACTACTTTACATTGTGCAAATTACAACTGAGAGGTAAGCTATAATATATTACATTTTATTATCAGGACAGGTCCAAAAAAAAGAAATTAAACTAGGATTTATGTAGTGACATATATGGCACATTTATGTGTATAGGCCCACAAAAAAAATATGGTTCATTTAACAAAACAACAAAAAAACATAATTCAATATTAAACAGAGATTTATGTATAGTGAGATGTGACACACACATATATGTCTATAATGTATAGTAACATCTGACACGCACATATATGTCTATAATGTATAGTGACATGTGACACGCACATATATGTATAGTGACATGTGACACGCACATTTATGTGTATTGCCCCTGCATAGTGACATGTTACACGGACATATATGTGTATCATGTATATTGACATGTGACACACACATTTATGTGTATTGCCCCTGCATAGTGACATGTGACACACACATTTATGTGTATTGCTCCAACTGCAACAAAATTAGCTTAAAACAAAATCATTAAACAACTACATTTAAATGACATTATATGTCATGTATACTGATATGTGACATGCACATATATGTATCATCTATAGTTACATCTCACTCACAGACATTTATGTGTGTTGGAAAAAACAAATATAAGGTTAATTTAACCATTTAAATATGATTCATGTATAGTGATATGTCACACGCACACAAAATAATTACATTAAACTATGGAATGTGCTTCATGTATGTGACATATGTGTGTAGCCCCCACCAAAAAATAAGGTCAATTGAAAATAATTACAGAAGTATATTTAAATGACATTAATTTACTGCAATTCAATAGATCATATAAAGCTGAATCTTTCTACTTCTTTTAATATTCAAACAGACTCTGCATCAACAGCGTCAGTCAACAATTTGCACCGTGCATAGTGAAGCACAATCCCTTTTAAAGAACACCAACAAAGAACAACAGGTAAGATACAACAAGACATTACATGCTCAAAATGCCATGCTTTGATACATGAAAAATTATAAATATACAAATAACTATTTCACTTTCTTTTTCAAACAGACACTACAAGAAGACCGGCGGATTAAGATTGGCAGGAGGGGACCCTCTGTCATTCGACACTTCAATCAAGGTAAAGTATTAAGTATAAAAAAGAAAGAACCATGAGCCTCATTCAATTGCGAGTTGCTCAATTGAATTGGGCTCTATATAAGCACATAACATATTTTTTATACAGAACTTTTTAGTTACTGAACTTCTATCCAAAATCAAGGACTTCACTAACTAAAAACTTCGCTCAATAAATATGTTATGTGCTTATATAGAGCCCTCTTCAATTGGCAAAATTGCAATTCAATGAGGACCTATATATCTTTAATGGCCGAGGGCCTCACTCAAATGTGATTTGCCCATTTCAATAGGGCTCTATATAAGCACAGAGCATATTTTTTAAAGGAAATTTTTATTTAGTGAACATGTTGCTTTTCACAGAGCATATTTTTTAAAGGAACTTTTTATTTAGTGAACACGTTGCTTTTGGATACAAGTTCACTAAATACAAAATTCGGTAAAAAAATATGCTCTGTGGTGATATTGAGCTCTATTCCATTGGCCAAAACACAATTGAATGAGGAGCTGACAATATAACAAATGCAGTAACCAAAGGCCCTCATTCAATTGCTATTTTGGACAATTTAATATGGCTAAAAAATAATTATTCGATTGCCATTTTGCTAATTCTATAGGGATCCAAATAATCACATAACATATATTTTTTAAAGAACTTTTTCGTTAGTGAAAACCTTGCTTTTGGATAGATGCTTAATAACTAAAAACTTACATGTAGCAGATGTAAATTCTGCAGGTATGTTACACCTTTGAAAATATATGAGCATCCTATTACTGGCGAAAAATACAAAATAAAAGAATTTATGAACTGTTGTTCTATGGCGGTTATCTATGTGGCCACCTGTATTTGCAGGAAGATCTATGTAGGAAAAACGAGGCGCCAACTGCGCCGCAGGATTGGTGAGCATATCTACAGTATCAAGAATACATTGGATACACCAATTGCCCGCCATGTTAAGTATTGCCACAACAATAGAAGTGAAGTTTTATCTTTTTGTGCAATAGACCAGGTCCATATAGGCCCAAGACAGGGTGACCTGGAGAGAAAATTATTACAATGTGAGGCACGCTGGATATACCAATTGAAGGCCCAAGCACCTTATGGACTCAATGAGGGGTTTACTTTTACGCCCTTCATTTAGCACTTTGTCCCTTTCTCTTTTTATGTGCATAACTTCGTCTGCCCACCTTCTGGTAGGCCTTGTTGTCCTTTGTACACTTTAACCCTCACAATGTCTCAGTTTGCTATACATTTAATATACCCTTTTTTTCTGTCCACCTTTGGTAGACACTGAGTACACTTTAACCCCCACAGTGTATTAATTTGCTTCACCGTTATGTACATGCACCCTAGCAAGTATTTGTCCATTTCATCAGTTAGTCTTTTAGTGCATTAGCACCCTTTTTTATTACTCTTTTCTATTTTATGTTTAGACTAGCAATATGCTAGAGGTACTTATCACCATAGTCCATACACGCCTTATAGTACATATTTTCCCTTCTAACACTAGCTTTCCAGCTATATCCACACATCTTATATAATTTTACACTTTGAGACTTCAGTCTCCTTATATAGTTTTTGTCCCCTGATCCCCCACTCTTTATTATACTATGGAGCTCACTTTTCACCTATATTACGGCCTTTTAACCTTGGTGTCATCTTTAATTTAATTATCTATATGCAATATACTTTTCACACTACATTTCTTATTGTTAGCCTCCCAAACCCTTCTATAGGACCCATATATTGATACTATACTATTGCCTTGGTTTTCATTGATGTTTAACATCCTTCTCAGTGTCCTTTTGTATATACTAACGTAATTTCTATGCCATTTGCACTTTTGTGACCCTGTACGGGCAATGCATTTACTACTTTCACGTTGCCTTGGTGACAGCTCCCTATATAAAGCTCTCAGAGACAGCGTTATACAATTTCCCTTTGACAAAGACGTGATACGTCGAAACGCGTCAGGCTCCTAGCAACCACGCTGCGTACGTCATCACGTTAGACGTGCGCATGCGCGTTGCAAACCTAGCGGCCAAGCGTTCCAGAAAGCGCGAATCTGCTGCAGTTATGGCCTAACTTAAAGCCCCTTATATCCCACTAGTGGCATAATATGTCTGAAAATACCTGATAGCACCTCCTGTACGACCTTTAAGCTTGGGAACAGCTTCTATTGTTGCACACACATCTTTAGGTACTTGTTGTACCATATGGCAGCTAGTTACTTATTTGTGCACACAGACACAGCTTGAACCCTATGCTGTGTAATATATAGCTGTTCAGGATAACTTTATTTGTGCTCCAAGTTGAGCTTCTTGCCAACTCTGCTTATATAGGTACAGCTTCTTGGTACCTTTATAAAAGCACAATAGGTCTATCAGTAAGGCATCTTTTTACCCATGTTTTTGCATAAATATTTCCTTATTTAAGTCATCCTCTAGATATGTGGAGGATATTCATTTCAACATAAGGGTGCTTTGTATATACATCATTTATAATATTACAGGGCTTTTTTGCCCTGGGAACTTTTTGTAAAAGTCTTGGCCTGCCCGCTAGGTGTGAATAGCAATAACCACTCACTTTAGAGTCCTACATTGCACAATATCAGTGCTACAGGGTTATTTGCTATCCCTTACATCTGCCCTTGTTTTATTCCCTTTATTAGTGTTTTTAATATCCCTTGTTTTTAAAGACGTCGCTGTCATGTATTTAATAAAATTTATTTAGTTTATATTTATCCCGCCATTTTGTACACTGTATATTTGGGGTGGAAAACACCCAGGGAAATCCAAATCCTCACTTTTCTCTCTTTGATAGTGATTAGTGGTTTAATCCACACAGAGGAACTATACTACTTACTTAGAATTTTTGTCCTATTCTAGTAATTTTTTGTCTTCACACTTGTTTTCATCCGAGCTTAGTTTAAGGAGCAAGTTAAGTGTACCAAGCCGTTTTAAGATGGCAAACTCTGCTATAAATAATATAGATGTGGACTCTCTTCAAAAGGAAGCTGATGAGAGCTTTGGCTCTAGGGCCCAATCCATCACAGCTAATGAGAGGAACATTAAAGATCAATTTGGTGAACTGTTAAAAACTGCTAAAAAACAGCTAAGATCTATATGGGAAATCAGTAGCCTGCAAAATTATCTAAAAAATCAAATTGTCCCTAGAGGACTGAGAATAAATATAAGTCCAGCAAGTAACCTGTCAAATGAGACATTCACAAAGAAGTGGCAAGAAATATTGTTAAAATGTTCATTTGAACTTATGTCCCTTATAATTGAGACCGAACAGCAGAACTTAGAAATCATCAAACCCAAGTTGACACTATACCAACAAGAGTTTGGTAAATTCAGTGAAATATCTGAGTACAATATGTTCTGCACAAGGTTGAATGATAATATAGACAGGTTTAAGAAAGAGATTAAAGAACGTAAACAAAAGACATTTTGGAGGGATCAGACTGACTTTAAAACTGGCAGGATATTTAGAAGATTCCCAAAATTGAATGTTAACCAAAGAAGTTCTGACATTAGTTCCTCAGAGTTTGAGAACTCTGATAATGATGACTTTCACCCTTATAACACCAGGCCCAGACGAGGAAATTACCCTCAGAAAAGAGAGAATTATGACACAAGAGCAAATATTCAGACCAGAGAGAACCCTAGATTTAACGAACCACAACAATCTTTTTTAGAGAGAGGCAGGATCCCTGTGAAGGGGCCAGAGAGGACACTCAGATCCAAGGGAAACAGGAATACCTGACTCCCAACCCCTCTAACCCCCCAGCTATGAATCCACAAATAGTCAACTTGTCCAAATTTCCCCTCAATATACATCACACCTCAGTGTTACAGAGAGGTTTGACATTTGTCCCAACATCCAGATCAGATACATTCACACACATTAAAGATCTAAACCTCTTCGCCCGCAAGCTAGCACTGCACAAATTCTATAAACTGAAGGAGGAGAGAGAATGTATGAATCTGGGTGTGGGAAAGGAAGATATAGAAACTTTACAATCTCTGTTATCCTTGCTTAAAGAGAATGAACCAGTTGGTTCCATGAATAAATCAAAAACCTGGAGAAATAAAAGCACTTTCACGCCAGGAATGAAAGACTATGCTAACATCTGGGTCTTTCTTCAGCAAGCCACTTTAGAGATTGAGGACATAGACTATTACAAATTGAAAAAAGTATTCAATTTGACTAATAATGAATTCATAGCATTAAAAGAATTGGAGAAGTGCAAGGAGATACAAATTAAGCCTGCGGATAAGGGAGGTAACATTGTCATCATGAAAAACGAGGAATATAGAGATATGTGTAGCAGAATTTTGGGAGATATTAGCACATACAAGGTGATCCAAAAAAATCCAACTAACGAGTATAAGACACTCTTGAAAACTATTTTGGATAATGCAATGAAAGAGGACCTTATTGATGAGCAAACCTATAGGTTTTTATACCCCAAGTTTCCTACCATCTCGATTTTCTATTCCCTCCCTAAAATTCATAAAAAGAAATTACCAATTCCTGGTAGGCCTATTGTATCCGGCACTGATAACCTGTCCCATAACGTCAGCATATTTATTGACCACCATCTGAGAGAATTGGTAGAAAGCCTTCCCTCTTATGTCAAAGATACAAATGACATTTTGAAACAGCTGGATGACCTCCATATACCTGAATCAGCATGGCTAGCCTCTATAGATGTGGAAGCATTATACAGCAGCATACCACATGGGTACGGTATAGAGGCCCTAAGTTACTTTCTAAGTATGAAAGGTGTTACTCACACAAAATTCAATGGCTTTCTTTTGGAACTTTTGGAATTCGTGTTAAAACATAATTACTTTACGCATAACAACAAATGGTATCACCAGCAAAAAGGGACAGCCATGGGTACACCATGTGCTCCCAGTTATGCCAATTTGTTTCTGGGATGGTGGGAAGAGAAATTTGTTTTCCATGAATATACATCCTCACTCTCTGAGCACGCATTAATATGGCGGCGCTATATTGACGATGTGTTAGTGGTTTGGACAGGCACTAAGCTTGAATTTGAACAATTCATGTCTGACCTCAATACCAATGACCTGGGCCTTAAATTCACCTATGAGTTAAACCTATCCTCCATCACATTCCTAGATCTGTTGATAACCAAAGATGAGGAAGGAAAGATATCAACCAGTACTTATAGGAAGGACACTGCCACGAACTCTCTGTTGACTTGGGATAGCCAGCATTACGAACCCCTTAAAAGGGGGATACCAAGAGGTCAATACCTTCGAATAAGGAGGAATTGCAGCTCTGATGCAGAGTTCAAAGTAGAGGCAGATAAATTAAGAACTAGATTCAGAGACAGAGGTTACTCAAATAAATGTCTCAAGTCTTCCTTTAACTATGCATCTAACTGCAAGAGATCTGAACTTTTAAATGGCCATAATAAGAATACAGATAAGGAAAGCAAACTATCTCGCTGTATTATGACCTTTGGCTATGAGTCCGAAGCTATCAGAGATATTTTATCTAGACACTGGCATTTATTGAGGAGTGACGAGGATCTAAAAGATGTTCTAACACCGAAGGCCTCCATCACATACCGTAGGGGCAAGAACTTGAAAGATAGACTGGTCCATAGTTCCTTTAATGAACAGAAACCAGGGACCTGGTTAAAACCCCTAACAGGATGTTTCAAATGTAGCAGATGTAAATTCTGCAGGTATGTTACACCTTTGAAAATATATGAGCATCCTATTACTGGCGAAAAATACAAGATAAAAGAATTTATGAACTGTTGTTCTATGGCGGTTATCTATGTGGCCACCTGTATTTGCAGGAAGATCTATGTAGGAAAAACGAGGCGCCAACTGCGCCGCAGGATTGGTGAGCATATCTACAGTATCAAGAATACATTGGATACACCAATTGCCCGCCATGTTAAGTATTGCCACAACAATAGAAGTGAAGTTTTATCTTTTTGTGCAATAGACCAGGGCCATATAGGCCCAAGACAGGGTGACCTGGAGAGAAAATTATTACAATGTGAGGCACGCTGGATATACCAATTGAAGGCCCAAGCACCTTATGGACTCAATGAGGGGTTTACTTTTACGCCCTTCATTTAGCACTTTGTCCCTTTCTCTTTTTATGTGCATAACTTCGTCTGCCCACCTTCTGGTAGGCCTTGTTGTCCTTTGTACACTTTAACCCTCACAATGTCTCAGTTTCCTATACATTTAATATACCCTTTTTTTCTGTCCACCTTTGGTAGACACTGAGTACACTTTAACCCCCACAGTGTATTAATTTGCTTCACCGTTATGTACATGCACCCTAGCAAGTATTTGTCCATTTCATCAGTTAGTCTTTTAGTGCATTAGCACCCTTTTTTATTACTCTTTTCTATTTTATGTTTAGACTAGCAATATGCTAGAGGTACTTATCACCATAGTCCATACACGCCTTATAGTACATATTTTCCCTTCTAACACTAGCTTTCCAGCTATATCCACACATCTTATATAATTTTACACTTTGAGACTTCAGTCTCCTTATATAGTTTTTGTCCCCTGATCCCCCACTCTTTATTATACTATGGAGCTCACTTTTCACCTATATTACGGCCTTTTAACCTTGGTGTCATCTTTAATTTAATTATCTATATGCAATATACTTTTCACACTACATTTCTTATTATTAGCCTCCCAAACCCTTCTATAGGACCCATATATTGATACTATACTATTGCCTTGGTTTTCATTGATGTTTAACATCCTTCTCAGTGTCCTTTTGTATATACTAACGTAATTTCTATGCCATTTGCACTTTTGTGACCCTGTACGGGCAATGTATTTACTACTTTCACGTTGCCTTGGTGACAGCTCCCTATATAAAGCTCTCAGAGACAGCGTTATACAATTTCCCTTTGACAAAGACGTGATACGTCGAAACGCGTCAGGCTCCTAGCAACCACGCTGTGTACGTCATCACGTTAGACGTGCGCATGCGCGTTGCAAACCTAGCGGCCAAGCGTTCCAGAAAGCGCGAATCTGCTGCAGTTATGGCCTAACTTAAAGCCCCTTATATCCCACTAGTGGCATAATATGTCTGAAAATACCTGATAGCACCTCCTGTACGACCTTTAAGCTTGGGAACAGCTTCTATTGTTGCACACACATCTTTAGGTACTTGTTGTACCATATGGCAGCTAGTTACTTATTTGTGCACACAGACACAGCTTGAACCCTATGCTGTGTAATATATAGCTGTTCAGGATAACTTTATTTGTGCTCCAAGTTGAGCTTCTTGCCAACTCTGCTTATATAGGTACAGCTTCTTGGTACCTTTATAAAAGCACAATAGGTCTATCAGTAAGGCATCTTTTTACCCATGTTTTTGCATAAATATTGCCTTATTTAAGTCATCCTCTAGATATGTGGAGGATATTCATTTCAACATAAGGGTGCTTTGTATATACATCATTTATAATATTACAGGGCTTTTTTGCCCTGGGAACTTTTTGTAAAAGTCTTGGCCTGCCCGCTAGGTGTGAATAGCAATAACCACTCACTTTAGAGTCCTACATTGCACAATATCAGTGCTACAGGGTTATTTGCTATCCCTTACATCTGCCCTTGTTTTATTCCCTTTATTAGTGTTTTTAATATCCCCTGTTTTTAAAGACGTCGCTGTCATGTATTTAATAAAATTTATTTAGTTTATATTTATCCCGCCATTTTGTACACTGTATATTTGGGGTGGAAAACACCCAGGGAAATCCAAATCCTCACTTTTCTCTCTTTGATTGTACAAAAACTAACATAAACACATAGCAAAATAAATTCATATTCTTATTTAATATATCACAACCCACAAGCCTTACTAAGAACCTTAAATAAGAATAACAAAAGTCGTGGGATTGTACAGAAAGTTAAAAAAAAAAAATAGAAAAAAATAACCATAACTGATACAATACAGCCAAATTCATACATTTTTTACTTATTTAAAAACAACATTTTCTATTTTATATTACAACAGATACTGCGTGAAGACAATCGGACGAGGACTTTCTCCACAGGACCAGACCATCGGACGAGGGCTTTCAACACAGGACCAGACCAGCGGACGAGGAATTTCAACACAGGACCAGACCATCGGACGAGGACTTTCACCAAAGGACCACAACATCGGACGAGGGCTATCGCCAATGGACCACAACATCGGACGAGGGCTATCGCCACAGGACCACACCATCGGACCAGGACTTCCAACAGAGGACCACACCATTGGACAACGATTTTCAACCGAGGACCAACAAACATTCGGATTTAAATCACACTTCAACCAAGGTACAGTATAATAAGTACAAAAGTAGAAAACTAAAGAAACTGCTTTCAGTTGCATCCGTGTCAACAGAAAAAAAAAAAAAAAATTTACTATCTCCCTTATTCTATTTAAATTGCCACTATGCAATACATAGCTCAATAACCACATTAATTTTTTTTTTAGCAAAGAAGTTTTGCAGTGGTAAATATCTATCCACAAACAACGTTTTTAATAAATAAAACCATTATTTAAAAAAAAATATGTTACATGGTTATTTACAGCAGTATTCCATTGGCCAAATTCTTAGTCAGTGAGGACAGGAATTATAATTTTAAATAAATATAACTGATACATTAATGATTTGCCTTTTATTTCACCAATTGTGCACAAGAATCTTTAACAGGAATTACAAATTTAAATATACACAATTACATTTCTTTTTTTTCCTTTACAGATTAATATGGCTGATAACGAGACCAAAGAAGAGAAGAAAAGACGTCAAACTAGAGAAAGACAAGAGAGATGGGCCGCCCAGCAGACACCTGAGGAGAAAGAAATTCGACGAGAAAAAGAACGCAAAAGACTTGCAAATAAAAGACTATCAGCTGCAAAAATGAAAGATACAACAACAAAAAAATAAAAAGATAATAAAGCATTTACAAACTGTTCCTCAAACATCAGATGACATTTTACAAGATACCAGTCAAGACAGACCAAAAAAAGCAACTACAAAAACAAAGCATTTACAAACTCTTACTAAAAACTTACAGGACATTTCAACAAAACAAGGACAACATATACCAAGAAAAGCCACGAAAAAAACTAAACATTTAGAACCTGTTGTTGAAACATTTCATGACTTTTCACCTGATGAATATGAAAGTCAACATCCGATATGCTTTGCAAATTGTCCTTTACTCATGTCTTTAGCAGTAGAGGTTCATAGTTGTGGGGACATGAGTACTCAATGTCAATTTTGTGAGGCTTATTATTTTAAACAGGAGAGACCCAGAGATGGACAATTTATTAGTTGTTGTCAAAAAGACAAGTTCAAACTTCCAGAAAGGAAACAATTTCCAAGCTATTTACAAAATATTATGACTGAACCTACTTTTTCAAATTACAAAAATTTTAAGACAAACATAAGATCCTACAATAGTGCCATATCATTTGCATCTATGGGGGCAACATTGGCTGCTAATGTACCAGGACATGGTCCTTACTGTTTTAAAGTCCAAGGACAAATTTATCATCGGACTTCACATTTACATCCAGAGCAAGGAGAGCAAAGAAAATTCGCTCAACTATATGTCCTAGATACAATGGAAGCTGTTGACCAACAAATGCAGATGGAAGAAAATAAAAAATGCTTACCTAGTGTTTTCATAGAGCTAAATAACATTATGGACAACAATCCCTACAGTAAAGAATACAAAAAATTGGCAGAAGTAGAAAATGAACAACAACTTCATGCACAAAGACATCAATTACCCATGCCAAAGGTTAATATGGTGCTTAAAAGAGACAGACATACTGATAAACGTCGTTATAACTTGCCAACATCAAATGAAGTTGCAATGGTCTTTCAGAATGATGAAGGAGAACCACCATTTCAAAGAGACATTAGAGTATATCCCAGAAATGAGGAGCAACCATTTATTAATATTAATATCTTAAGTCCAAATTTAGATCCAATGACATATCCCATCTTTTTCCCACATGGAGAAGCAGGTTGGCCACCAAAATTAACCCTTCCCAGTTACCCAAATGCTAAAGCCAGAATCCGAAATAATGTTTCTATGCTTGAATTTAAAGTAGCTCAAATTGCCATTCGAGATGAATTTAATCCAATTTTATGTGGTGGAAAACTAACACAACAATGGATTATTGATTCATATTTGCAAGTTGAGGCAAATAATTTAAACTTTATAAAATATCAACAAGATAAACTACGTGTAGAACAATATTGTGGACTCATGGACTATGTTGCTGACGTGGCTACAAGCAGAGACATGACAGCTGGCAAAGCCATCATTTTACCATCTTCCTTTCAAGGATCTCCTCGAAATATGAGAGAAAGATACAATGATGCTATGGCTATTGTGACAAAATTTGGAAAACCAGATTTATTTGTGACATTTACATGTAATCCACAATGGCCAGAAATTAATCAAAATCTACTTCTTGGACAAAGTGCTTCAGATCGACCAGATTTAGTAGCCAGAGTTTTTAAGATAAAATTAAATGAATTAATACGTGACTTCACTATAAATCAGTTATTTGGCAAATGTCTTGCTTATGTATATACCATTGAATTTCAAAAAAGAGGCCTTCCACATGCACATCTTCTCATAATACTTCAAGAGAAAGATACATTAGTTACTTCGGACAAAGTGGATGCAGTCATAGTTGCTGAACTACCAGATCCAGAACTATATGGTAGACTATATGAGATTGTTACTCATCGCATGATTCATGGACCCTGTGGAGACCTTAATCCACAATCACCATGTATGGAAAATAATAAATGTTCAAAAGATTTTCCAAAAGATTATAGAGACAAAACATATGCAAATTGTGATGGATATCCACTTTATAAAAGAAGAGAAGGAGATAGTGCCATTAAAAAAGTGGACAATAGATATGTAGTACCCTACAATCCACATTTACTCATGAAGTACAACGCCCACATCAACGTAGAAGCATGCACTTCCATCAAATCCATTAAATATGTCTACAAATATATTTACAAAGGCTATGATGCAGCTACTGTAGTCGTTAAAAGTGCAGACAACCCTGAATGTAGTGAGTTAGTACATGATGAACTTGCATCTCATGTAAATGCTCGCTATGTCAGTGCACCAGAAGCTATGTGGCGGCTTTTAAAATTTGAAATGCATGATAGATCACATGCAGTATATAGATTAGCAGTACATTTGCCACAACGACATTTAGTCTATTTCCATGCTGGAAATGAAATGAATGCATTGGCCCAAAGTGAAGATCGTCACACTACACTAACTGCATGGTTTGCATTAAAATCAAATGATGCTCAAGCAACACAATAGTTATATATTGAAATTCCATATCACTATGTTTTTGTGAATGGATTATGGAGACCAAGAAAAACCAGAGGCAATAAAATAATTCCACGAATTTACACAGTCAGTCCAAGAGATGTTGAACGTTTTTGCTTACGGATATTACTTTTAAATGTTCCAGGAGCACAAAGTTTTGAACAATTAAGAACTGTTAAGGACATTGTATATTAATCCTTCCATTTAGCTGCAAGACATAGAAACTTACTCGCTGATGATACAGAGTGCGAAAGATGTTTAGAAGAAGCAGCACAATGTCAAATGCCACGACAGATGAGAGAACAATTTGCTTTTATTTGTATCTTCTCAAATGCTCCAAATGCATTAGCTTTGTGGGAGACTTTTAAAAGTAATATGGCTGAAGACTTTATGCGACGATACAATGAACCCATTGCACACTTAAAAGCGTTAATGGAAATCCAAGAAGTCTTTTTAACTCATGGATTAAGTTGTGCAAGTTTTAATTTGCCTGATCCAGGTCTTATAGATGACATAAACTTTGAAGACTATGACATTCAACTACAAGCAGAAAGAACAGAAGAAAGACTTGCAACTTTAAATACACTACAATTGCAAGCATTTCATACCATTAAAAATGCAATAGATGATGACATGGTGACAGAGCGTTATTTCTATCTTGATGGACCTGGCGGATCAGGAAAAACCTATTTGGACAATTTATTAATGAGTTCAGTACGAGCACAAGGACAAATAGCAATGGCGTTTGCCACTACTGGAATTGCTGCACTTTTATTAGAAGGTGGAAGAACTGTTCATAGTGGATTTAAACTGCGAGTGCCTATTTTAGAAAATTCTGTGTCAGATATTCGCATGACATCCTTACAAGCAAAGAAATTTAAGAAATGTAAATTAATTATAATAGATGAGGCCACAATGATGTCATGCTATGACCTCCAATGTATTGACCGTTTGCTTCGTGAAGTCATGGATAATATTTTTCCATTTGGTGGAAAGGTAATGTTGTTGGGTGGCGATTTTAGACAAACATTACCTGTTGTTGTACATGGAAATCAAACTGACATTATCGAAACCTGTATCAAGTCAAGCACAGTATGGAAACATTTTACCCATCTTCAACTGCAACAAAATATGAGATCAGAAGGACAAAATGATTTCAATGATTGGCTTATTAAAATTGGAGAAGGCAGAACAGAAAAAATACTACATTTAGCTGACGACACTGTAGAGATCCCACCTCAGATGATTTGTCAACAAGATATTATATCGGCTATATTTGAAGGGAGCATCAATAACGAAGAATATTCCGAGCTTGCCAACCAAGTCATACTGACGTGTAAAAATAAAGATGCATTAATCCTCAATAATGAAATCTTAAAAAAAATTAATGCACCACAAAGAAATTATCACAGTGCTGATTCTGTACTTGCTGATGACAATGAAAGTCAGGCTAACTTTTCGACTGAATTCATAAACTCTCTAACTCCTTCTGGAATGCCACCACATATTTTGCAGCTAAAGAAAGGTGCAATTATCATGTTACTGCGAAATATGAACCCCAAAAAAGGCCTATGCAATGGCACAAGATTAATTGTTCAACAATTAAGGGACCATTTTATAGATGCTGAAATTTTAACTGGGACCCATAAAGGAGAGAGAGTTTTCATACCAAGAATAGATTTAGCACCAAGTGAAAGTAGTCTCCCTTTTATCCTTCAAAGAAGACAATTTCCCATTATTATGGCATTTGCCATGACCATTAATAAATCACAAGGTCAAACTTTCAAATCTGTGGGTATTTTTTTGGAAGAACCAGTATTTGCACATGGTCAATTGTACGTTGCATTGTCACGGTGCAAAAATCCACAGGCTATTAAAGTTTACATTGAAAAAAATGAAAGTCAAGGTGATTTATTAGAAGATGGATGTATTTTTACTAAAAACATTGTCTACTATGAAGTACTATAACTTTGCAGGATACAAACTAAAGCCATGCAAACATTTTGGAAAAGCATTCAAAAATACATAACAATTTGTTGTTTAATTCAGTCATAATTAATGGAAGTCATGTTTATGGATAATTCGCCTCACAAAATACTTGCCTTGCATTTCTATGAAAAATTATGTTAAAATGTTAAGTCACTATGTTAATGTTTCTAATGTTACACGTTTTAAAACAATATTTTCAAGTTATTTCATTCAACATATTACAAAGTTCATGTTAAGAGCTCAAGCACCTTTTAAGTCACAATGTAAATATTGTCTGTTATCTTAAAATTACTACCTACATTAATGTTTATCGCCAGTTTATGTGGTCAGTAAGGAATTACTTTCATTAGTTACGGTTTAAGGAGAGTTTTTACTGTATGCCTTCCTCTACATTCAATGTATATTAAACTTAACAATTATTATGATACAAATTGCATGTTAATACTGATTAATTTAAAGTTAAACTGTTTTTACATTAAAATGTTAATACTTTTAATACAAAATTACGTTACAAAATGTATTCACTATGTTCCTGTTTATAATGTTCAAAATTATACAAGTGTTTTGAAAACTAAAAAAGTTACATAAAAAATAAAGCTCAATTTTAAAAATATATACTTTCAAGGTTATTGCTTATATATATTTTAAACTTCATGTTAAAATTCGGGACGTTTCAAAAAGTCTTTTTACTTTTTACTTTCCTCTGGATTCTATGTATATTAAAGTGAACAATTCTTCAGATACAAATTTCATGTTAAAAAACCATTACATCAACATTTTACAAAAATACATGTTCATATCACAATACTTACAAGGGTCAAAAATATATTTAAATAACTAAACAACTTCACAAACATATACATCACATTGCCGTCATTTTTTGACGGGCAAGTCGCTAGTTTAATATATTTGCTGGTATATAGTAACAATAGGATCCTGTTTAAATCAGTGTCTCTGTCAACAATGTGTGTATGTAGTTTGATTTCATCCAAGGCCTTATTATACTGTTAAGATAGTTGGGTACTTCTAGTAAGTGAAAAAATAAGGAAAGACTGATAAATATAAGTCTGTTGCTCTGTGAATGCCTTTAAATGGCATTTACTGAATGACTAGTAAGTTACACTTTGTGATGGGTAACAGGAGAATTACTTGATCTCTCTGCTGTAAAGCAGGGATTGCTTATGAGATAACCAACCTGCTGTCCCATTTGGATTACTATATGGGCTATATTTGAAACAAACACTAACACAACCATAGTATGCATGTGTATTAATTGACTATTTGACAATTGACTTGATTAAGGCAGTCTAAGGGTAGATGTTGTGGGTGGTACTTAGTAGGAGGGTATATGTAGGGTTGTTTTCCCACCATTGGTCACTTGTGAGTCATCCCAGGAACAAGTAGTTCCCTCCTGCACAAGTGACTTCAAATCCCCCAAGCATGGCGACCCCTATAGTGTACTCCATGATTAGGCAATTACACAAACAAGTGGCCTGCAATGGACGTGAATGGTTGCAGACAGTGGTGGCGGCGATAAGAGAGGCGGATGGCAGCGCAGCCCCAGGAAGCAGTGATCATCCAGGGAATCGTGAGGTCAGAAAGGAGGAGAGAAAAGGATGTCTGGCCAGAAGGAGAAGAGAAGGCTGAGCTTACTCCGGCCAAGGAGGTTGATGTCGGCGAAAAATAGTGAGATGGAAGGAGACGCGGTGGATGGGCAGCATGCGGAGGTGTCGGGAAGAGCTGAGGCGTAAAAAGGGCACCTAGCAGGGCCATCAGTGAGGAGCAGCAGGAGGAGAAGAGTGGCTGGAGGCCAGTTCAGTGGAGGCAGAGCGACGTGGAGTGGAGCCGACGGAAGGATCCGGCATTGCAAGAAAGAAGAGCCGGCGTGTTGGAGTCGGGATGGCAGTGTCGTCACAGGCAGGTCCTCATCGTCACAGGAGACGGTGGTCTAAGAAGCAGGTCTGACAGTAGGGGAGCAGTGTACCCAGGGAGGAGGTGCAGAGGGGGTAAGCATGGCACAAATTAAGCCACTATAGGAGAAACGCAGGGGGGTATATTGACGCAGAGAGGGGAGAGGGGGAGGATGTCAGTGGGGGTGCAACAGAAAGCCAGGGATGGCAGACATAAGGGAGGAAAACAGGCTAGAGCCAATGAAGTGGCAGCAGCAGGACAGGATGGGAGGAGAGTGTTACCTGTCCGGAGCGTAGTTGTGCAAGTCCACAGTGCAGCCAAGGAGACAGGGAATGCAAGAGGTAGGCAGAAGAAAGTGCAGGCAGTGCTGACAGGTGGTAGGAAAGGGGATAGCAAGAAGGAGAGCAGCAGGAGGCAGCAAGATGAGCTTGGTCAGGTCGTGTAGTGGAGGGAGAAGGCCTAGCTGATGAGGAGCAGGATGGAGTTAGGAGTATCGGGACAGAGGTGAAGCAAGTTTATGAGCCAGCGGCGAGGGAGGAGGGCAGCGAAGAAGAAATGTGGCAGCATAGTAGGGGGAAGAAGGAGAAACAGGAGGAAGGATGTCTGTGTGCTGCTCTATGTCTTCCCACTGTGATCCAGGAGAAGGAACTTCTGATGGGACAGGTCAACGGCAAAGGAGTTATCGGCATGAGGCATCTGCAGAACACTTAGACGAGAGGCAGCGGCCGCTGCAGCAGGAAGCTCGCTGTTTAACAGACACGGAATCGTCCAGCTCCCGCACTGGTTGCAGGGAGCACAGGCATCTGGAGTTGGTGGAGAATAGGTGGCAAGGAAAGGAGGAAAGCAGGATTCTCTACTTACAGGTGCAGCAGGCCAGCAAGGTGGGACAGAATGTCGATTGACAGCAGGATTAAGCGTACGCCCTCCGCAGCTCGGAGGTCAAGGAGATGGTCAGTGGAGCACAGAAGGGCTTATGGTGAGCATGATCGTAGAGATAGGAGCAGGGAGAGGTGTGTTAGTTGTTACAGATACCGGCCTGGAGAGAGGAGCCGAAGGGAGCAAGCACTGCCTTCCGGTGAGGAAAGAAGGGTACACAGCTCTTCCGGGAGGTAAAAAGGTGAGAGAGATGGCAGCAGGAGCGGAAGGTAGTCCATCCTCAGGGGGAGGAAAGGATGGTAGAGAGTCCGACTGCAGTAGCAGGAGGCGGCCATCCGCAGGCGCAGGACAGGCTGACAAAGAGACCGGCAACAGGAGCGGAGGGCATCCGTCCTCAGGCAGAGGAAAGGATGTTTGAGTGAGGGACAGCAGGAGCGGAGCACGTCCATCCTCAAGGGGAGGACAGGATACCAATATGAGTGGGGCGACTACAGGTGTTACTGCCCCTTCGTTATCTACTGAAAGGCGGTATAGTGGTGAGTGTGTCAAATACACAGGGTAATGTTGCTGTTGGGGGTAGTGTGCAGGAATTAGTTGCAGGTTTAACAGGACTGTTGTCTAAGTTTGCAAGTGGGAAGGATCTGGGCCCAGGCGCGTGGGTGGGACAAGAAGCGGGAAGGAGCAACACTCAGTTGGTCAATCAGAAGGTAGTCTGGGGGTCGTCCTCCAATGGGCAAAAAGAGGATCAGTTCGTAGAGATAGGGGTTAAAGATGTCTAGGCAACCAAGACTCCAGCGGGGGAAGTGGTCAGGTGTCAGTGTTGAATTGCCGTATCTTCCACCTTTAAGAGTCAGCGGTATGCTCCATAGGCCCTATTGGAGAACATGTCCCAAAAGAAATTAAAGAGAAAATATGGAACCGGGAGTTTATAGAAATATTTTCGTTGCTCCCGTTAGACAGCTTCATTGAATTTTAAATATGACAAGAAAGATGATGCAAAGAAAGAGGAGGAGGAAAGAAGGAGAAGGTATAGAAAAATCCCCAAAACGTTTTGTAACTGGTTACAGGCGTATGTCATATTTGCCAGCATAGTAGGGGAGACATTTCCTGAGTGTTGCTCCTCCCTGTTCTGCTACCTAGATGAGATTGAAGGTATACACAGGACGTACAGGGGTGTAGCATGGTGGCAGTATTACGAGAAGTTTAGGCAGAGGATGGTGGTTTGGCCTAGCATGCAATGGGACAATATGGACATGGGGAGTTGGCTTAAGGTAGTTACCCCTTTACGTACTGGGGGTGTCATGACTCCAAAAGTAGAGAAGGGGGCAGGATGTAAAAAAGGGTTTTGCTTTGCTTACGCGAAGGGACATGTTCTTGGGGGGCTTCATGTAAGTTTAAGCACAAATGCTCTGAATGTGGAGGAGGACATCCTCTTTTTCATTGCTTCAAAAAGAAGTCAGAAAGGAGGGAAGCAGGCTGAGAATGGGGAAGAGTCTGGTGCAGTTAAGAAAGATGGTGGAGTGGCTAAAACTATACTCTAGAATCCCAGGGAGGGAGGAGGAAGCAAGGTTGTTAGAGCAAGGTTTTTCGGTAGGCTTTGAGATTCCGTTGGGGAAGCCGTCTAACTTGAAATCCGCAAGGGAGTGGCCTCATTTGGTTTGGGACAAGTTGTTGGAGGAGGTCCAAAAAGGTAGAATGGCGGGTCCTTTTGATTTGGTCATATCCTAAGGGCATGTCGGTAAATTATGGTATTGACAAGGATTCGGTGTTAAGTACTCATCAGTAAAGCAAGCAGTTAAGTTAATCAGGGGTGCAGGTAGAGGCGCTTGGTTAGCTAAGGCGAAGCAAGGGCACTGGGCGAGTGTCTCAGTTGCTGGCATGGAGCGCCGTAGGCGCTCCATGCCAGCACCTGAGGACCTCGCAAAGCAAGGGCCGCAGTTGCTGGCATGGAGCGCCGAATAAAAAGAGGGGGACCATATGTGGTTTGGTATTAAACAATCGTTAATCAAAATTGAAATGTGTTGTTTGTATTTGTTTTTTCAGGGCAACCTTTACATGTATGGATTATGGGACACTCATTCATTTATTGGGCAAGGAGGGCAGCAAGCATCAGAGAACACGTCGTCAGTTGAGTTTCCCGGAGGAAGTGGTGCTAGTGAAGTGGTTTGGCATCAGGATATGAAATGGGAACAAGTGTTATTGACAGTAGTGGATCTGGCCAGGCAGGCTCAGGCTTCTGACCTTTTAGTACTTCATGCAGGAGGGAATGATTTGGGTTTCATCCCTATGAAATATCTTATTAGACTAATGAAAAGGGATGTGTTATGACTTTTAGAGTTATTCCCAGGGCTACTTATTATTTGGTTTCAAATGACCACTAGGCTGCATTGGAGAGGGGCTAAGGATCACAATAGTTTGGTTACAAATTTAGCAGGAGTTGGTGTGGTCACGCCCAGGAAGGGGTTAGTCCTAATGTTTGACTAACCAGGCTTACATCGCTAATGCTCCCATGAAAGTTCAAGTTCTCCAAGCTCTCCTTGCCTAATATCTAAGGCTGCATGTCTATATCAGGACCCTAATTTGATTGCAATAAGACTGGAGACCTATTTATATCCCCGCTGGTCCCTACCCTGATAGAGAAGGTGCTGAAGGGGCTTTAATTGTTCCAGTCCTGGTGGGACACACCAGCATAGTCAGGGTGTATGTTTGGGGATCTTTTCCTCTAACCACCGGGCCCAGTTTGAATTAGCCCACGCTATCCTTTGCGCACTCCGCTCCATCAGCTGACAAATGTTACAGCTGGTGTGGACACCCAAAATCAGTATCTGCTCTGATTTTGGGTGTCAAGTCCTAGATAACCCAGGCTGCAGCTTGTTGTGCTACATTGTAGCCCCTGCCTTGGTGTGGTTGTTGCTGCTGCCTTGTGATCTGCCGGATTATCCTGCTGCTGCCATGATGAGGGTGCTGGGTTGTCCGCCTGATATAGTTTCGGGACACAAATGAGACAGTGAAGGAAGTTATACAGAGCTGCTCCTGAGTTCCTATGTTACTGCTGGCGATGTATGGAGATTTAGGGGAGATTAAAGATAAGCGCAGTAAACATTTATCCTCCTGAGCTATAACTTGTTTGGCTGCATTGTGGCTCCCTGCTTTGGTGGGTTTGCTGCTGCTTGGAGATCTGTCCTGACGCTGTGTCGTGGTCTTTGTGTTGGATTGCCCGCTTTAGCAGCTCGGGGAATCAGATGAGACTGTGGAGGGAGTCATATGGTGTAGCTCCTGAGTCCCTGATGTACTACTGACAGAGAATGGAGTCTTAAGAGAGACTAAAGATAAGTGCACCATTTTTGTATGCCTCTTTGAGGCTTGGATTTGACATTACCCTACTCCAAATGGTGAAAGCTTAATTTTTTCTTTGTTTCTCTTTTTATTTAATCCACATTCTATTATAAATTGCTTGTTGGTTTGGTTATGTACCATAATTTGATTACCACATTTACTGTGTGGACATTACGTGCTACTTAAAAAGTTATTGTTGGACTGCTTGGTCTCGCCCGCAATTTTTTGAGACCTCCACAAAGCTGGTCATTCACAGAAGTCTAAAGGTTATTTTGTACATAAAAGTTTCAAATTCCAATCTTTATTGATCAAAGAATTCTCTTTAAGATTATCCTGAAGGATGGATATTTTACTACAGAGAAATTATTTGCTATAATGTTTCATAATGTTATATTTTGTTAAATAATCTCATACTTTTTTCTTTGCATTTGTACAGTATTTCTGATAAATAAGACTGGAGCTATTTGTAATAGTGACTAGAGGATTTAATTAGCTAATGTTGCTATTTTCTGTTGATTTAGGTGAATAACAAGTTTTTACTCAGGTTAAATGAAATGCAATATTTAACTACACCACAATTAAGGGTTTATATTTAACCTCTTGCATTGTTTCTGTTTAGTAATTTTGTTATTGTACTTAAAGGTTTGGATATTATAAGATCAAGGGGGTTTTAGAAAATATTTTCTTTTTCACTTTAGTTATATAGTCAATTTTATCCTTAAAGGGTAATTCTAACTTGTTTCCAGCAGTAAAGCAGAAGCTTAAAAACAATCAACCCTCCCTGGGTAAAGTGGGTAAAAGAAATAATAATAGTTCTAAATCTATAGCTAATTTCCTTTCTTTCGCAGAAAAATTTAACACACAAAAAAAAAGATATTCATATTCTCCCTCACAGTCTTTGACGGAACCTTCTGAAACTCTCCTAGAAGTTGATGTAAATTTACCTGATAAGTCAGTGAGAAGAGACTCTCTTGGAAGAACCTCTGACTATTTCTTCAATGAAAAATACTATGTCAATTCTTCTTAAAGAGTTTTAGACGTCCATCAAAGAAGAACTGACTATGGAGATTAAAAATAATGCTAAAGATAAAGGTATTTTAGCTGCTAGGACTGAAGATATCTAACAGACCCAAGATATTTTACTGAAAAATAATGAAGAACTAAAAAATTAGATTT
Source organism: Discoglossus pictus (assembly GCA_027410445.1). Classification (NCBI taxonomy): domain Eukaryota; kingdom Metazoa; phylum Chordata; class Amphibia; order Anura; family Alytidae; genus Discoglossus; species Discoglossus pictus. Next base: position 233,726,396 of record CM050166.1, read on the forward strand.
TCGTACTTAAAGAGGAGATATTGAAACTAAAGGTTCAATACGCTAAACTTGTTGAATGTGAAAAATTAAATACTATTAGAATTCGGGGTATCCTAGAATCGGTTAGCTTTAAAGAGCTTTATCAATTTACTGAAACTTTTCTGACAAATTTGGTTAAAAAAAGAACTATATGGTGATATATTATAGAGAGAGTATATCGAATACCTCTTTCATCTAATATGGCTAAAGATGTCGCCAGAGATGTGATTGTAAAATTACACTATATGGCTTATAGGGAAGTCATATTAAAAGCTTCCTTCAATAAAAAAAATGTTGACTCCCCATAGAAAAATATTAAAATATTTCCAGATTTTGTCAGGAGAAACGTAAAAAGTTTCAATCTATCACAAACATTTTGAGAGACAAATTCCCTATAAATGGGGAAACCCACCTAAATTGATATTTTGGTTTGAGAATCACATGTACATTATTAATGATGTACAGAAAGGGGATTTTTAAAATGAAATTAACATAATAAGGTGTAAAATAACATAAATTCTTATTTATTCCATTTTTTTTATTATAGTTGTGTAAAATAATATTGGAAAGATCTTTTTGATGTAACATATTAGAAGAGAGTGAGAGAATTAGACCACAGTGTGTATTTAAGTTTGTTTAGTTTTTGGGCCTGCAGGTCTAACTTTCACATTTTGATATTGTTATTCGGTTGAGAAGCACAGATTCACTTTTTATGATGTTTCAGAAAGGGAAACATTTTCAACGAATTTAAAAGAATAAGTCTTAAAAGAATGTGAATTATGTTTTGGGTTATTTGGATTTAATAAGTTATAATGGATTTTTCTACACTAATTTTGTAAATGTCACTTAAAGTTTTTGATTTATATTTATAGAGATTGAGATAATATAAATAGCTTTACCAGGTTACTTCTGCATATTTGCAACTTTTTATCATAATTTTACTGATCCATCTGTTTCAATTTCACATAAGCTGTTTTCTATTAAGCTGTTACCACTCAATTATAATTGAATGAAATTTCTCACAATTTCTTATTAATTTGAGAGGTGCAATACGGAATGTAGAGTGGAATCTTTTCTTCCCATATTTTATTTTATTTAACTGTTGCGAGACTCACTCTGGGGTTCAAATGTAACTTTGTTATATTTTATTAGATAAAACTTGTAAGCTTTATGACTGAAGAATTTTATTGACCTAAAGATATCCTGTTTAGGCATTGGCGGTAATTAGATTTTGAAAAGTGTTATATATGGAGCATTGGCCAAGGCCATCAGATTTGTTTTGTTTTTGGAATGGGATTAAAGTTATTTTGGGGGAACATTGGCTGATTCATATTGCTCTCAAGTTTTTGGCAGTATGACATTATTATTATTATTATTATTATCTTTATTTATATCGCGCCAACATATTCCGTAGCGCTGTACAGGGGTTGAGTACATAGCAGAAAACAAATTAAACACCTTGTAAAGAATGGAGGGCCCTGTTTTTGAGCATAAAATCAAATGTACATAGAGCTTGTTTCCAAGGCCTGACACAAGATTGAAAACTCGCAAACTTACAATCTAAGGGTTTAGGTGTGATACAAGAGGGTGACAAATACAATTGAAAGCAATTGGTTCAGTAAAGTGGAGGGGTCTGTGTGTTGTACTGTAGATTGTGGGTGTGAGTGTTATTAAGCTGTGGAGTGTTCAGTTGTACATGTTAAGGCTGAAGGTGATAAGATTTTTTAAACAGGTGTGTTTTTAATAATTTCTTAAAGGTTTTGAGGCAGGAAGATAATCTAATGGAGCGGGGCAAGGAGTTCCAAATGGATGGGGAAGCACGAGAAAAGTCTTGAAGACGGGAGTGAGAGGAGGTGATGAGAGAGGAGGAAAGAAGAAGGTCGTTAGCAGAACGAAGGGGCCGGTTGGGAGAGTATTTTGAAACAAGAGCAGAGATATAAGGGGGTGCACTGTTGTTGAGGGCTTTATGTGTTAGGGTCATGATTTTAAATTTGATTCGGGAAGCTATGGGAAGCCAGTGGAGTGATTGACAGAGAGGGGCTGCAGACACTGATCGTTTGGTATTGAAGATGAGTCTAGCAGAGGCGTTCATTATGGATTGGAGGGGAGACAGACGAGAGATGGGGAGGCCAGCAAGGAGGGAATTGCAGTAGTCGAGTCGAGAGATGATGAGAGAGTGAATTAGAATTTTAGCTGTGTCTTCTGTAAGATAATGACGAATTTTGGAGATGTTTTTTAGGTGAAACTGACATGATTTTGTTATTGCTTGGATGTGAGGAATAAAAGAGAGGGCGGGATCCAGTAGAACCCCAAGACAACGGGCCTGGGAGGTAGGGGCGATGATGGTGTTGTCAACAGTGAGAGATATTTGAGGTGTGGAAGCTGTAGTAGAGGGTGGAAAGATTAGAAGTTCAGTTTTAGACATGTTGAGTTTGAGTTGACGGGTGGACATCCAGGAGGATATGCTAGAGAGGCAGTTGGAAACTTGAGCTAAAAGAGAGGGGGATAGATCAGGTGCAGAGAGGTAGATTTGAGTATCATCTGCATAGAGATGATACTGAAATCCAAAGGATTTTATAAGGGTGCCAAGGGAGGAGGTGTAGATGGAGAAGAGGAGGGGGCCTAGGACAGAACCTTGGGGAACGCCAACAGACAGAGGGAGAGGTGAAGAAGAGGTGCCAGAGAAGGAGACACTAAATGTACGATCTTTAAGATAGGATGTGAACCATGAAAGAGCTGTGTCCTGGATGCCAAAAGAGCGGAGAGTTTGGATTAGAAGAGGGTGGTCAACTGTATCGAAGGCAGCAGAGAGATCCAGGAGAATTAGAATAGAGTAGTGACCCTTTGATTTGACATTAAAATTAATAACGCAAAACATTCACAGCCTTATTAAATTGCGATTCGGTAAATTTAAAAGGGCTCTATTTAAGCACACAGCATATTTGTTTTACAGAAGTTTTTAGTTAGTGAAGACCTTGCTTTTGGATAGAAGTTCACTAACTAAAAACTTCTGGAAAAAAATATGCTGTGTGCTTAAATAGAGCTTTTTTAAATTTACCGAATCACAATTTAATAAGGCTGTCAGGGTTTAAATACTCCAGCCAAACTTAGTTTTTTTCTTAAATGCTTCCTGCAACAAAAAGCAGATATAATCTGTTTGCAGGAAACCCATTGGCTGGAGGGGGCAGTTCCACATTTTTTAAATAAACATTATACAACCATTTACAATTCTACTTATAAGAAAAAGGCAAGAGGGACTTTGATACTTTTTAGTAATAGGCTTTCTGTTTTTGAGGAGTTTGTGGAAATAGATCATGAGGGTCGATTTGTAATATGGATAGGGTTAATTATCACCCAAAATATTCTATAATGAACATATTTTGTTCCTAATAAATCTCAAATTCATTTTTTTAATAAAATGTTAAAGTTTAGTAAACTGATTCAAGGCTCCATAATAGTATGTGGAGATTTCAATATGCTATCTGACCCGGTTAGAGTTAGAAATTCTTCTTATCATCCCATACCTGACCCCTCTTTGACAAGGTTATCTAAACAATTTAGATCTTTGTTAACAAATTATAATTTATATGATGTTTGGAGAGTATTGAATACTAATGAAAATGATTATACCTTTTTCTCTCCAAGATTCCAGACCTACTCAAGGCTGGATTATTTTTTTGCTGATATTGCTACTCTTAAAAGTACTTTAAAAGAGGATATTGGGTCAAGAGTCTGGTCCGACCACGCTTCAGTAAATCTATAACTTTTTTCTAACCATTCTCTTACATATACAAAATCATGGAGACTCGATCCCACATTATTTGATACTGATACAAGCCGTTTACAGCTAAAGAAAGAAATTGACTATTTTTATGTAATAAATAACGCCTCGTTTGGGTCTAAGATCACCCTATGGAACACCCACAAGGCCTTCATAAGAGGGATCTTAATTAAGTGTCAGAGTCAAAGGAAAGGGAAAGAGGCACCCCTTTGAGGGAGCTTTACATACAGTTGTATAATTTGGAACATAAAAACAAGTTTAATCCCAATGTCTCTGACTTAAGTTTGATTTAAAAAATTCAATTACAGATCAAATCTATCAATCAACAGAGATTTGACAATTCTATATGGTTGTTGCAACAGAAAATGTACCACTATGGAAACACAGCAAATAGAATGCTCGCAAATAAACTTAAATCTCATGCTACTAAAAAAAGGATTGATCATCTTTATCATAAGGGATCTTGTCTCACTAATCCCGTCCAGATTGCTGAAGCTTTTGAAGAGTATTACTCGAATTTATATAATTTAGAATCTGACCCTTTATTCCACATACCCTCTGTTGAGGACATTCAAAAATTTCTGAATAAGATAGATTTACCTCAAGTGTCAGAATCTGATTATTTATGTTTAAATGCTGATTTTTTCTTAAAATGATAATATTAATACCATGGCGAAACTGAAATTGGGTTCTGCTCCAGGTCCTGACTGCTTTGGAAATTAATTATAATAAATTTCTTGCTTCAACTTTGGCTCCCTACTTGAAAGATGTTTATAATGAAATTAAAAGAGAGGGAAAGTTTCCCCCTGAAGTAAGGGAGGTCCTGATTACTACCATACCAAAAAAGGAAAATGGAAAATTGGAATGCAAGGACTTCGCGCCCATTTCACTTTTGAATGTTGATCTAAAAATGTAAGCTAACATTTTAACAGGTAGACTCAGTGGGGTTATTGACAAACTCATATCAGTTGATCAATCTGGATTTCTTCGTGGCCGTCAGGGCTCTGATAATACCAGGCGATTGTTTGATTTAATATCATATTCCAAACTTAATTTCTTCCCTCAGTTTTTCTCTTTATAGATGCAGAGTAGCCTTTGACCGGGTCGGATGGAAATTTATGGAGCACGTGCTCCAAAAATATGGCTTTGGTTTCAAGCCAATTGGGGAATTGTACTCTTTCCCATCTGCCTCGGTCATTGGCAATGATTTCAAGTCTCACAAATTTGGAGTAATCAATGGGACGAGACAGGGGTGTCCCCTCTCCCCCATCTTTATTTGGAATCTCGCCCATTTCACAAGAAGTCCTGAACTTCCTTCCAGCAGGTTAGGAAAGAGAGTGGTTGGGCTATCCCTGTTACAGCATTGCAGTAATTCTCATGACTTTCTAGATGCTATGAGTGGGTAACTTGGAACATGGTTTAGCACTTACAGGGTGAGTGCAAAGTCCTGAAAAGAGGTTAGCAAAAGTATGTAAGATTAAACACACACACTGTGATGTGTATTTCTTGGTGTAATTTGAAAAGTTAATAGGGGTGCTCCAAATTGATGTAATTATTAGGTTTGTGTGTGTAAGTTAATTGTGTGTAAGTTACTGGCAACTGCTGTAGGACTGTGTTTTTTTCAAGAACAATAATAAAGGTTGTAATAATATTTGCCTAGTGTACACATATTCTACCTGTCCCAATGTGTGTGTGTGTGTGTGTATATATATATATATATATATATATATATATATATAGTAATTTATTAATATATATATATATATATATATATATATATATATATATATATATATATATATATATAGTAATTTATTATTAGTATAGCACACAAATACACATAAACCACATTGGATGATGTACATGAATATGATCCTTTGATGTTATAGGTTTTGTTGTTATGTGTGGCTGTGTCATAATTACAACTGTGTTGACATAATTTACAGGCACGTTTGTTACAAGGTTTAGTTCCAATTTTTTACAGTTATTGTAGCCCACTGGGACACCATTTTAGCCAGAATGATCACTCCATCCAAAACTTAAAAGTCAAAATACTCAGAGGAAAATTTAAAAAACATCCAAGAGAGAATAGCATTTGAAATAAAGATGATCACATTCTTCAACACTAAAAATACAGGACTTATATGGACTTGGGTTTTCTCACACATTATCAAAATTTCATGTGAATGTTTCTTCTTATACTATAACAGACTTAGCACTCTTAGTGAGATGTTTGTCCAACAGAAAATATATCACTGTGGACTATAGTGCTCTGTTTTGTTCATGTATATATTGATGTATATGTGTATATAGTATGTGTATATATGTTTCCTTTACTATATTGTGTGTATTTCCCATATATGTATTTACTTGATGATGTCAGATGCTGTCTCCACTCTATCTGCATCTGCTTTTTTTATTCAAACTGAGGGCTCCATCTCATTGTTAGTATTGCTTCAGACTTGATAAAGAAAGGTTGACCCTCTCGAAAGTTTGTCAATATAAATAACACGTTTGTCCAATACAAAAGGTCTCAAATTATACTGCAATACTCATTATGCTTGCTGTTTACAAGTGGATTTACCTTAAAAAGTAAAGGCTGATAAACTGCAGAGTGCACTAATTGTGCCCAGGTGAGAGGGGTGTGGCTTGACTGTTAAACTTGTATAAAAGGTTTGTGAGCTGGTTTGGGGTCTGTTTACAAGTTGATTTACCTTACAAGTAAAGGCTGATAAACTGCAGAGTGCACTAAGTATGCCCAGGTGAGAGGGGTGTGGCTTGACTGTTAAACTAGGATAAAGGATTTGTGAGCTGGTTTGGGGTCTGTTTACAAGTGGATTTACCTTACAAGTAAAGGCTGATAAATTTGCGAGTGCACTAATTGTGCTCAGGTGAGAAGGCAGAAATTAATAGAAACCGGAGAAGGGGAACTTGTGAGCTTGCAAACATTTTCAGTATCAAGTGCAATTCTAGTAAAAGCCTAGGAGTTTAAATAAAAGGAGGGCCTTCAAAGAAAAGGGAGGGCAGATTTATAGTGCAAAGGAGGAAAACTTTATATAAATATATTATATTATATTCTTTATTTTTCCCACTGAAATTTCGTAGACAATAATAATAATTATGAGTCAGTCCAGTGGCAACCATATTCAGTGTACATCCTGTCATATGTATGCAATACTGGAACAGATGATCCAGGGTCCATACCTCTGTGAGAGGTGTGAGCATGTTGCCTCTCTGGAAGCTCAAATTGGAGATCTGGAGAGGAGAATTGCAGCACTTAGTGATATTGCTCCACTGGAAAGGGGGTTGGTGCTCACTGAGCACAGTTTAGCTGGGCCTAGCATGGAGGGTGGAGCTGGGGCTAGTGAGGATGTCCAGGGAGGCAGCTGGGTTACAGTTACAAGGGGAAGCAGGGGGAACAGGAGGAGGCAGGCCAGTTCTGAGTTGGCAAACAACAGATTTGCCAGATTGAGTGAAACTGTTGGCGATGTCCATTCAGGAATGGCAATGCCAGATAGAGCTGTTCCCTCTAACAGCCGGGCGAACAGCTCTACAGGAGAAGAGGGAGGGCAGAATAGGCAGAACAGACAGGTTTTGGTTGTAGGGGACTCTATTATTAGGAAGGTAGACAGGGTGATTTGTCACCCAGATCCCAGCAATCGAACAGTTTGCTGTCTCCCGGTTGCTCGGGTTCGTCATGTTGTGGATCGGGTAGACAAATTATTGGGAGGGGCTGGAAATGAACCGGCGGTCTTGGTACATATTGGTACCAATGACAAAGTTAGTGGAAGATGGAGTGTCCTAAAGAATGATTTTAGAGAACTAGGTAATAAGCTGAAGGCAAGGACCTCCAAGGTAGTATTTTCTGAGATACTACCAGTGCCACGTGCTAGCCCAGGGAGGCAGAAGGAGATTAGGGAGGTTAATGCGTGGCTAAAGATGTGGTGCACTAAGGAGGGGTTTGGCTTTTTAGAGCACTGGGCTGACTTCTCACTTCGGTACAATCTCTACAGTAGGGATGGATTGCACCTTAATGATGAGGGAGCTTTTGTACTAGGGGATAGGATGGTAGAAAGGCTGGAGGAGTTTTTAAACTAGTAGGTGGGGGGGAGGGACTAGATATAAGTAATGGGGTAGAAAGTGTAGAGGGTATAAGGGATGAATTAACAACTCATAGGGGAGGAGATGGGGGGAGGGGTAGTATAGTCAATAGGGAGGTAGTACTAAGTAATTCAAGTTCAGTGGCAGGCACTTCAGAACTACAGACTCATAACATAAGGTGTATGCTTGCTAATGCCAGAAGCTTGCCAGGAAAAATGGGAGAGTTAGAATTATTAGCAATTAATGAAAAATGGGATTTAATAGGCATTACCGAAACGTGGTGGGATGAATCTCATGACTGGACTGTTAATCTGGATGGTTATAACCTATTTAGGAAAGATAGAGGCAATGGTAAATGAGGAGGAGGGATTTGTCTGTATGTTAAGCCTGAATTTAAGGCTATAGTCAGAGAAGATATTTATGGTGGTTCTAGTGATAAAGTTGAATGTTTGTGGGTAGAGTTAAATAGCGGAGCAGCAAATTCCAAAAGAATATTAGTAGGAGTATGCTATAAACCCCCAAATATAGCTGAAAGTGAGGAAATACAATTATTGTTACAGATTGGAAATGCAGCTAAGAACGGGCAAGTTCTAATAATGGGAGATTTTAATTACCCTGAAATAAACTGGATAAATGAGACCAGCAGTTCAGCTAAGGGGAGCAGGTTCTTGAGTACACTCAGGGATCATTATCTGGCCCAGGTTATACAGGAGCCTACTAGAAATTAAGTTATCTTGGATTTAGTCATCACAAATAATATTGATAGAGTATCAAATGTTGGAATAGGGCAACCTTTGGGAAACAGTGATCACAACACAGTCTCATTTGAGATTGAATTAAAAAAACAACATTTTAAGGGGCCAACAAAAACTCTTAATTTTAAAAGGGCAGATTTTAACGGTCTAAGGGCAGCAATACAAAGTATAGACTGGGACAGAGAACTGATAGGTAAAAACACTGAACATAAATGGACAACATTTAAATCCTTACTAAATATACATACACATCGGCATATACAGTGTGGGAATAAAAGTAAAAGGAGTAAATCACAACCTATGTGGCTTAACAATGATTTAAAGATCAAGATACGGAGTAAAAAACAGGCATTTAAATTATACAAACAAGAGGGGACAGAGACTGCTTTACGGGAATACAAGGAAATCAACAAGGCTTGCAAAAGCGCGATTAGACTGGCTAAAATAGAAAATGAAAAATTTATTGCAAAAGAGAGTAAGACTAACCCTAAAATGTTTTTTTAAGTATATTAATGGGAAGAAGGCGAGGAAGAAAGCTATAGGAACATTACAATCTGAAACAGGCTATTTGAAAATTAGTGACCAGGAAAAGGCAGATGAGCTAAATAGGTTCTTTTCCTCGGTATACACAAGGGAGGTACCAGTGGTTGGGACACTGCGACATAATGGGGCTACACTACCTTTGCCAAATAATTGGTTAACACAGGAAGTAATCCAAAAGAGGTTGGAAAAAATAAATGTTAATAAAGCCCCGGGTCCTGATGGAATACATCCAAGGGTACTAAGGGAACTGGGTTCTGTAATAGCCAAACCATTATATTTAATTTTTCAAGATTCACTCAACACAGGGTCTCTACCAGATGACTGGAGAAAAGCTGATGTGATACCTATATTTAAAAAGGGAGCAAGAGCAAATCCGGGGAATTATAGACCAGTGAGCCTCACTTCTGTAGTGGGGAAGCTTTTAGAAGGGTTAATAAGGGATAATATACAAGAATATGTATATTTGAACAGGATTATAAGTAGGAGTCAACATGGGTTTATGAGGGATAGGTCATGTCAAAAAAAACTAATTAGTTTCTATGAGGAGGTTAGTAGGAACCTGGACCAAGGCAACTCAGTGGATGTAGTCTTTTTGGATTTTGCAAAGGCTTTTGATACAGTGCCACATGGGAGACTATTGGGCAAACTAAGGGATACAGGAATTGCAGTAAATATCTGCTCATGGATTGAGAGCTGGCTAAAAGACAGGAAGCAAAGGGTTGTTGTAAATGGAACATACTCCGATTGGACTAATGTGGTAAGTGGGGTTCCTCAGGGTTCAGTATTAGGTCCTCTCCTTTTTAACATATTTATTAATGACTTAGAGGTAGGATTGGAGTGTGGTGTCTCCATTTTCGCTGATGACACAAAGTTGTGCAAGGTAATTAAATCAGAAAATGATGTGCTTTCCCTCCAAGGGGATTTACATAAAATTGAGGAATGGGCATCTAAATGGCAGATGAGATTTAATACGAATAAATGTAAGGTTATGCATCTGGTAAGGAAAAATAGCCATGCAATTTATAATCTTAATGGAGCAAATCTAGGTGTATCAGATATTGAAAGGGATTTGGGAGTGCTTGTGGACAACCACCTAGGTAACAGTGCTCAAAGCCAAGCAAAAATATTAGCATGTATTAAGAAAGGTATAGAAGCCAGGGAAGCAAATATAATTCTGCCACTAAACAAATCTCTAGTACGCCCTCATTTGGAATATGGAGTACAATTTTGGGCACCACTTCATAAAAAGGACATTTTAGAGCTGGAAAAGGTACAGAGAAGGGCAACCAAACTAATAAGGGGAATGGAGGGGAGTTATGAAGAAAGACTAACCAAATTAAACTTATTTTCTCCAGAAAAAAGGCGTCTAAGAGGAGATATGATTACCTTATATAAATACATCCAGGGTCAGTATAAAGATTTGTCGGGGGAGCTTTTTGTGCCAAGAGGTTTTCAACTGACAAGAGGACATCCCTTGAGGTTAGAAGTAAAAAGATTCCACCTCAAAGAAAGAAAAGGGTTCTTCACAGTAAGGGTGGTTAATCTGTGGAATTCTCTACCAGAGGAGGTGGTGACAGCGGATTCGATAGATAACTTTAAAAGGGGACTAGATTTATTTCTAATTAAAAAGGGTATTCAGGGTTATCATGGATAATTAGAGAGACAGTAATGATCCAAATTTAACATTTCCCCTTTTTTTTTTTTTTTTCTTTCTATTTGCCTTCCTCTGGACTAATTAATAATAATAGAAAAAAAAAAAAAAAAACATTAAATAATTGATTAATAATTAATTAACAACTAATGAATTAATAGTTAATCCGCATATTGCAGATCAAAGGAGATCTTAAAAGGTTGAACTTGATGGACTGAAAGTCTTTTTTCAACCTTAAATACTATGTAACTATGTAACTATGTAATTATTAAGCTATATATATAGATTAATAATTATTAAATTGCTAGATTACTGGACATTCACGTCTGTTTCACTCTTCAATTTATACATATATTATTTCAATACATATAACGTAACCTGTTCCTTGGAGTGAAGAAGCCGCAGTGTTCAAACTCTTGTCTTCTAGTAAAGTTTTTCTTCCAGTTATTTTCATCTGCAGTGGTTTGAAACGCTCTGGATTCTCGTGTTTCGACTTTCACTGAGGGTAATTCTGCTAAAAGGTAATCAATATATGTCACAGTAATTCTGAAATAGTTTAAAAATAAAATATTCATTATTTGAATCAATCAGTATCTCTTAATGCTTACTGCTTAGAGACCTCAAGAAACCTCATTATCATGGCCCACATTAAATTAGCCCTCATAGTTCCCTCGGTCCCCGCAAAAGGCAGTTTTTTGCTGTTTGCGAGGACCGAATCCCCAAAAGCAGCCTGCTTTGCGAGATGACTCAGAAAAATGTCAGAGAATAGGCTCAGAGAGAGCTACGGAGTAACACGCAGCCTTAAATCTATGAGGTGAATCTCGCACCTCGGAAGAATCCCTACGGGCACAAAAAAGTGCTAGCAAGGTATCCTAAATCACATATGTGCTGCCTCGGAGCAGTCCGAACCAGCCATGTGACGTTCCCCCCTTCTCCCTAAACACATCCCCATGCCCCTATCGTGACCCCTGCAGCCCCCCACCTTAACCCATTGCAATGGGGGTCCCCGATCGGCATAGATCAGGTCCCCGCTGCATTTAAAACGTTTCAATTCCCCGTTGCGGCTCCTTAAACGGCACACTATTAGCCAAACCCCCCGCCGCACCACTAAAAATTAACTCCCCTCTATGCTGGGGGTCCCCATCGGGACCCCCGAAGTGTCCTTACATTAACCCCTTGCTGCAGGGGTCCATAAGGACCGTAAAGGTCCTGAAAGGACTCGCTCCAAAAAATATTAACCCCAAGCAACTAAAATTAACACCCTTAACTGATTGGGGGGTATTGGGGGGTATTTAGAATGGGGGTTAGGTATAGACTGGGGGGGTGTTTAGATTGGGGGTTAGGTATAGATATAGGGAAATGTATTGTAGCGATGTGTATATTTATAATGTATTCATGATTGTCATGTGTATTTTTGTATTCCTTTTTTAGGTGTGTAATTATTTTTTTATTTTATGTAGTGGGGGGGTGTTGTGATTTGCTTTTTATTTTATGTACCTTAGTTTTTTTTTTAATGTAATTAGTAGGGTGGGGGTTTAATAGGGGGCTAGGTAGGTCGTGTTAGGTAGGTTCCGGTTAATAGGTTAGGGTAGAGGGGGGTTAGTTTACATTTAGTGGTTTATTTGGGGGGGAAGTGTAGGACCCTCATGGCGCTTATGGGGTTAATAATAGGCTTCTAAATGTCCTATGAGGGTCTTCATAGACCCTTATGGGACTGATTGGGTTAATTAAGGGCTTATGGGGGTCTGTATTGACCCCCATGAGTGACAGGGTTAATTAAGTGCTTATGGGGGTCTATATTGACCCACATTAGTGACAGGGTTAATTAAGGGCTTATGGGGGGTCTGTATTGACCCCCATGAGTGACAGGGTTAATTAAAGGCTTTTAGGGGTCTGTATTGACCCCCATGAGTTATAGGGTTAGTTAAAGGCTTATGGTTGTCTGTATTGACCCCCATGAGTTTTGGGGTTACTTTTAGTTGCCTGGGGTATATATTTTTAGCGCAAGTCCTTTCAGGACCTTTACGGTCCTTTAAGGACCTGCGAGGTGGGAAATTCAAAATTTTAAATGCAGCGGTGTAACGATTGGTGCCAATCGGGGACCCTTGCTCCAATAGGTTAATGTGGGGGGGCTGCAGGGGTCCCTATGGACCCTTGCAGCAAGGGATTAATGTAAGGACACTTCAGGGGTCCCGATGGGGACCCCAAGCATAGAGGGGGTTCATTTTAGGTGCCGGGGGGTAGTTGGAGTACCCCCCAAGGCAGGGCTTATGTGTGAGACTGCCGCGGAGGTCCCGTTTAGGACCCCCGCAGCAATTGATGAGGTGTGGGAGCCTGCGAGATCATCTCGCAGGCTGTCACTCCCAATGTAGATTTTCTCTGTGTTGATAGGGACGGCCCTGCTTCGTAGCTCACACGTTGCTCGCAGCAGGGTTAATTTAATAGTCGGAACTTTTATAAATTTGCAGCACGTAGGGTTTAAGTAGAAACCTTTTATCTACGAGGCTGGAATTTAATAGGGCTATATGTTTCTATTCTTAGTCATTATTTGTTAAAAGGCCGTTGTAACTCTCCAACAAAATGAAGTACTATGGATAATTGTTTTCTATATGGTGTTTTTAATAAGTAAAATTGATTATGTGCAAAATGTTTTTAGAATGTAAAAAGAAAATAAACAAAGCATTTACATTTTCACTTTTATATGCAATTATGTTACTGCAGCCTTCCAATGTCTTCACTAACTCTGCTTCTTGCAGGGTATGTGCTTGTAACCTAATTCCATTAAAGCTAATAACAGCACTGATAATTGTAGATTTCCATTTTGCAGAGAGAAACTTGTTTTTTTCAAAATGTCCTTGCACCTCAGGAAGCAGATCACTGGAAACTAAAATGGTAGACTCCAATGTAGCATACTTGCATATAAAATGTATATTTTAGGGGGCGTGTCTAACCAAGGGAAGAGAGCAGACGTGCTGAAGAGCTGCTCTCCCTCAAAAATATACAAAAGAAGGGCTATTTCGCCCAAATCTTATAAAAATTTCCCCCAAACAGATTTACTTGATAGAGGGGACAAAGAGGAACACAAAGACACCAAAACCACGCAGATTGAGCCGGGTAATAATACCACGCGGTTGAGGCCTACATCATCCTGCCTCCCGCGGCTGCGGCTCCCTGTGCTCCCCAGCACAGGTAATAAGGAAAGGCAAGGCCTAGGAAACAGAGACTAAAGGCCCGGAGGTGGGAAGACCCACAGGAGAGAACCCACACAGAGACACCGGCAACTGCAGGAAAGGAAGGTGAGCAAGAACCTGCGCTAGAACGGGAGCCAGGCTGGGCACACCAGACAACGGGCGACTGGCAATAGACACCCCTGACATCACCAGCACTAGCAGCACTTACCACCAAAGCGGGCTGGGCGATAGGGGACAAGCAACGGGCTGCAGAGAACCCGAGTCGCATCTGCAGGGACGAAGGCCCAACCCAGAGTCACCAAGACGCCATCTTGATACCGGAGGGCCCATTCCCACAGCGGGAGAAACAGACAGGGGCAGGAGGAACTCCTCAGGACAGAGTCCATAGCTCCGGTGGGTAAGTGCCCAGTAGGGCGATAGACTGGCAGGACTCTTTTTGAAACACTACACGAAAGGCAGAACGATAACACAGTTTCCCGCCCAAAAACTTTTTAAAAAAAGGCAACGAGCTAACCAGCAAGGCAAACTAAAGCCTGGAACTTTATACACTCACATTGAGGATACCTCATTTGTAACCAAATATTACAACTAGTAAATAATAAAGCTCATTATAAGCTGTACAATCATTCTAAACTGCAGTTTAGTATACTTTATTAAGGTGCCTATCAACAACTTCAATTCAACAGCGTCGTCTACTGGTCTTTTCCAGAACTGGTATACCTGAGTTTATAATCTGACAACAGCAACCATTTTAAGCGACAGCAGCTCAGATCCCAACACTAAGAGAAGAAAGCAAAAACAAACAAAGACCTCAGGAGGCACACTTATTGTTTAATATTAGAGCACCCACTCACTCTGTTGAAACTATAAAGGGACTAAAAGACAGAAACTGCAAAATTGAACATATCAGAGACATTTTAATCTATAACCAAGAGGTTTTAAACAAACTTCAGTAAAAATAAAAAGGGTCTTGATTAAATATATATGCCCACGAATATACTCTGCAGGTCAAATGCCAGGAAACGTAACTCAGCCAGGGCAAGTTACCCCTGAAAATGAATCTATCTAATCTGTAACCCCCACATGAGTCCCCAGGCTTAGCAGATTGACCCCCCTGATGCTGTGAATTGATAGACCTGGGCTGAGGGAGATACCCCACCTGTGGAGAAAACCATACTAGGGAGATTACAACCTCAGAATCATACTTTTAAAGATTGTCGGACTGAATTAAAGGTCAAGATCCAAAAATGGGCAAATCAAAGAGAATTTTGCCATCAAAGAGCATTCAAGACCATTTTAAAACGCAACAACAAACAGTAACTCCCCACATACATCCACAGTAGGTTCATCAGAAGGCTCAGATATGGAAGAAGATACCTCGCACACAAAGCAGCCTTTAAAGGTGTCGGATATCTCACTGGCAGACTTCAACAACCTACTCGGATCACATTTTGATAAGGCACTGAAGGAAATCAGACAAGATTTGCAAGATCTGGGGCACCGGACCCATCTACTGGAAACAATTACAGATCAAATTGTGGAAACCCAGCAAAAAGACCGTCAGGATATAACCCAAAACTGTGCACATATAGAGGTGCTAGAAAATAAGCTAGAGGACCTGGAAAACAGGTCCAGACGAAATAATATAAGATTCAGAGGGATACCTAAAGCAGTAGGTGATCTGAAACTATATTTAAAGGCGATTGTCCATAGCTTATTGCCTGACCATCCACAAGACACCTGGGAAATCGAAAGAGCGCACAGAGCCATGGGGGGCCCAAACTCACCAGAACAACCGAAGGATGTTATAGCTAGATTCCTTAGGCAAGGAACAAGAGACTTGGCAGCATCACGAACAACGAAATCCATTGTAGGCCCTGATGGAGCCCAGATTCAGATATTTGCAGACCTGGCTCCTTCAACACTTCTTAAACGAAAGCAACTAAAACCAGCGTTGTTGATTCTGATCCAAAAAGGCATTAAATACAGGTGGGGGTTCCCCTTTAGCCTATCGTTTCAGGTGGGGACGGTGAACCACACAGTCCATTCTCTGTCCGAGTGCAACGCAATCCTGTCAGAACTGAATCTCTTACCCAGGGAGGACACCCTGGAAACTCTCCAAGGAATAAACTTGCCTCCCCGACCGGCGAGACAATGGACAGAAGTCCAAAGGAATAAACGACAAAGCAAGCAATTAGACCAAAACTTGGGATCCGTAGCCTCGTCTCCAGGTTCCTCAGGGAGGACTTAATTACAACGAACAATATATGCCTGGGGACGAAACCAGGGCTTAAGGAAATATTTAAATGACAAATGGCAAGTTCTTTAACTATGGATGGAAAGTTGCACGGGACACTAAGATCACGCCTTTTTCATCCAACGAAGACTCCCTAGGGACTGAGAGCACAAAAGTTGAAATCTTTGTCTAAGAGACTAAGGGGCATGAATCAGATTAGACGTAATACTAATCTATAGTTAGATCACTATACTTACTTACAAGGTATACTTGAGATGCTCTACAATGCAATACGAAGTTATGTGATTGTTGTATTATAAATTTGCAGTTTAAAGGATAGAAGCAAAATGATTAAGAGACTGTATGCTATATTGGATAGAGGGTCACTCTATGGGCTCCTGGATAAAAGATCAAGCTGGGGGTAAGGTCTTTAGCTGGGGACTCAACGAGGGGGTAGTTAGTGGTAAACTTTAAGATATAGTTTACTAGATTTTTTTTTTTTTTTCCTCAACAGAGGGGATGGTTAGGGGAATGGGCATTTACATTTCCCTCCCCTGGCACAAAAGTGCCTTAAGTAACGGGTCGAGGAAAAGTTATTGTTTATGTGTTACCATAGTTTGGTTAACCATGTTCTGTTTATTCTTTCTCACTTATACAGTTTTAATCATCAGGCTCTATGAAGCGGTATCTCCGCCTTCTCCTAGTGCCACCGCAAACCATCAAAACTCAGGTACGGGGGGGGGGGGGTTGGTAAGAGACTGAGAAGCGATAGGCTCAACACATTCATAATCGTAGAGGAAACATGACAGAATCTCCTTTTGTTTTTATTTCCCATAATGTTCGGGGATTTAACTCTCAGTTAAAGAGACGCAAAGCCTTTCTATCCTATAAGTCTCTACACCCAGATGTGATTTTCCTGCAAGAAACGCATTTTGCACATAACAAATTCCCTAAATACTTACATAATTCATACCCGGTCTTTGTCGCTTCCACCCAACCTACTAAGAAAGGGGGAGTGGCTATTTTACTACATAAACATTTCCCATTTATAATCGAACACCGCAAGATAGACCCGGGAGGTAACTTTATAGCACTGACAGGTACATTATGGAGTGCGAAATTATCGCTAGTATCTTTTTATGCACAAACGACCACCCCACATAAATCATTTATAAACCTTCTCAGATATCTAAAATCGGCGGATCTTGGGAGGATTGTGCTAGGGGGAGATCTCAATTTTGGTCCTGGATCCAAGCCTAGATAGATCTAACAAGGAGGGAAGTGGCAAATATTCAAACAAATTGAAACAAATGTACTCGCTACTCAATGATCTACATCTTATAGATACTTGGAGATCACTACATAGGGGTGAGAGGGGGTACACCTTCTATTCCCCAGTACATGGTACATATTCTCGGATAGACACCATCCTAATAGACTCATCACTTTCAGATAATGTGGATAGGGTGGAGATCCATCCGTGCTCGTGGTCAGACCACGCACTGGTTAGTGCCTCCATTGAATTGGGCCTAAAAAGTAGACCCCCTTATAGCTGGAGACTCAACGAGAACATCTTATCTAACCCAATAATAGGGAAACAAATAGCCGATGGTCTAGACCTATTCTTTTCGACCAATGTCACCCCACAGTCGAACCTGGGATGGACATGGGTAGCCCATAAGGCCTTCATAAGGGGCTCTCTTATAAAAATCACAAGTGGTCTCAAGAGACAATCTAAAATGAGGGAGGAGACCCTGGGAGGAGAATTAAGGGAATTAGAGAGATTGAATCAACAGAACCCGTCCAAAAGGCTGCGTAACAGAATAGAGAAAATTAGATTGGAGCTAGATCTATTATTATCTAACCGCACTGAAAAAGCGATAAGATGGACAGATCACAGATTCTATGCCAAAGCTAACAAACCAGACAAATTACTAGCTAAAAAAATTAAAAATAAGATCTCGCAATCAAAAATATATAGAATCTAAACTTCTACTGGTGAGGTCACGGCCAGCCCTAATCTGATACAAAAAACCTTCCTGGAATACTTCCAGAAAATATACTCATCTGGGCAGCACCACCAGCAGCAAGAACAACAAAGAGATGCCTACTTAGATTCATGTGATCTGCCTACTCTATCCCAGGAGGAAACAGAACTCCTTAATTCTAGGGTTGGGGAAGCTGAGGTTAGAAAGACTATTACTGGCCTGAAGGGTGGGAAGGCCCCGGGCCCGGATGGATTTACCAATCTATACTACAAAAAATGCATAGAGACTCTGGCCCCTCACCTTACAAATCTCTTTAACCAAATCCTAGAAGGCCATCAAATGCCGCAAGAATTAAACCAAGCAGACCTGATATTCTTTCCCAAAGAAGGTCGGGACTTTCTAGAAGTTAAAAATTATCGCCCAATCTCGCTCCTGAATGGAGATATAAAAATCCTAGCAAAACTGATGGCCAATAGAATTTCCCAATTCCTTCCTAGACTCATCCATAAAGACCAGGCGGGTTTTATCCCCTATAGACAAACAGGGGATAATATCAGACGCACCTTAAATTTAATTTCATGGGCCTCCCAACATCATACCCCAACATGCTTGGTGGCCTTAGACATAGAAAAGGCTTTTGATACTGTAGAATGGCCCTATCTCAAAGCGGTATTACACAAATTTGGCTTCGGTGGGAAATTTATGGACCTGATAGAGACATACTACAGATCTCCCAAGGCAAGATTGAAATTACCAGGGGACAACATGGCGCAAATTGAGGTACAACGGGGAACCAGACAGGGATGCCCTCTCTCACCCTTACTTTTTGCATTGGCAATAGAGCCACTAGCGCAATCTATAAGGGCAAACGCACAAATTAAAGGGATTTAGATTGGCCACCATCATTTTAAATGTAGTCTTTTTGCAGATGATTTTCTAGGCTCTTTCACAAGCCGTCCACCTCTATACCGGAGCTACTTCATACTCTCAACCACTTTGGAAGCCTCTCAGGACTTACAATTAATGTAACAAAATCGGAAGCATTAGGTATAGCTCTCTCGCAAGCAAAGACTTAATATCTTAAGCAAAACTTAGATTTTTCGTGGCCTAGTTCACATATCAAATATTTAGGAGTATCCATCACCAAAAGAATAGCTGACCTATATAAAACTAATTATATACCCTTATACAAAGAATTGATATTAGATCTCCAAAGATGGTCAAAAAGTAGAATCTCCTGGCTAGGCAGAATACACGCAGTCAAAATGAACATTCTTCCCCGTCTTCTATACTTATTCCGCACACTCCCGACCCCAATAATCTATAAAGATCTCGAGAGGTTTCAAAACCACATATTTAAATTCATATGGAACCACAAATCTGCAAGGATCTCTAAATCTACCATGTATATAAAAAAAACTAAAGGAGGCCTTTCCTGCCCCAACTTTAAACAATACTATAAAGCAGCGCAGCTTTCATTCATTCCCCTGGCACACTCCTCTCAACACCAGCCCTTGTGGGTCTTTATAGAAAACCTACAAATGCCGCCATACACATGGGACACCATCATATGGCTTCCCAGGCAAGTTAACGCACTGGGGAAAATAAGGAACCCAATAACTAAGCACTCACTGGGGATATGGATATGGGTGGTCCGACATCACAATATAGCACCTAAATTAGCTAGTATCTCTCCGGTCATCCCTAACCCCCTTCTGACAATACAACTGTCCCCAACATCCAAATACTGGTGGAACTCCAAGGGTTTGTTGACTTTTGGGGCTTGGTACCAAGAAGGGGCAATAATCACATATGAATACCTTAAGAGAAAATCTAACTTACCTTTAATAGAACATTATACTTATTGTAGAATTCGACATTTTATCAACTCCATAATAACTTCTCTGGGAGCCCCTGAAACTAATTGGCTAGTTAGAATCTGTAGAGATATTCCACTGTCGAGCAATATTATAAGTTTACTGTATAATACATTTAATGAATCACTGAGGTCACAAATAATTAAGTACAAACAAAACTGGGAAAAAGACCTAGGATACACTATGGACCAAACAGTCTGGGAACAAAGCTGGCGCAGCCTAACTAGAGGGTCATTAAACTATAGCGTGTTGGAAACTTCAATAAAGGTTCTACATAGAATCTATCACACACCAGTTAAGCTTTTTTAAGTGGGGACTAATCCAGGATGCTAAATGCTTTAGAGGATGCAGAGACCCAGGTACATTCCTATATATATGGTGGGTATGCCCCAAGGTGAAAGGGCTCTGGTCAAAAATATTTGAGCTAGGCTCGAGAATTTTTTAAATTAAAATACAAGAATCTATTGAAGTCAGCCTCTTAGGTCTTTCAAATACACTTTTAACATCCGACCAAAACAGGCTATTGCAATTCATGATGCTGGCAACAAAAAGCCATGTTGCTCGTCAGTGGAAATCCTCAGATCTGAGCCTTCGGGCAGTGAAAAATAAAATCAATTTTATCTTAATCAATGAACGAATAACCCATCTTTTGGAAGACTCAATTTCAAAATTTATGGATGTATGGGCTCCTTGGCTAATGGAACCCGATAGCATCTCATTAGAACCTCAACCAAACCGATAATCCATAGATGGGAAAAAGGGGAAGATGGTGGCACTGGAGGAGACGGACGATGGTAAAAACTGCTTTCAAGCTGATTCAAATATAAAAGAACTGTTTATAATTTCAAGTTATATGTATTGTTGTTAAAAAAAAAAAAAAAAAATAATCAGACAATGGCAGATGGCTTTCCGGTGAGAGAACTAATAAAAATATAACTCCTGGAGACTTTTAAGTTGTAAAGCCAGATCAGCAGATATATAATGCAAGAGGAAACTATGCCCATGTATTTTGTACCTACCGGATATGAATGTCTAAAATACATGATGTGATGTACACTTGCCTAATAAAAACTGATTGTTATAAAAAAAAATGTATATTTTAGTGGCTGTGTTGCTTTTTTTTCAATTGTATAAGTACATACTGAGTTTTCATTTGTGTCTTAGATAGCAGTTGCAATTTGGGAAAAAATGATCACCTTAGTTTTTATATCTTCATAAAAAATGCAAAATTATGTATAACCAATAGTGAACACGCTCCTAACGGCCCCATGCATCTACCAGTTGCCTGCAATCAGTACTGAACCTGTTCCAAAGTACCCCAAACATCTCCTAGCTATCTTCAACCAGTACTGGACCTGCTCCTAAGGACCCCACGCATCTCCCATATGCCTGCAACCAGTACTGAGCCTGCTCCTAAGAACCCCATACATCTTAAACCTGTCTGCAACCAGTACTGGACCTGCTCCTAAGAACCACACACATCTCCCATCTGCCTACAACCAGTCCTGGACCCACTTCTTAGATCCCCATATATCTCACAGCTGCCAGCAACCAGTTCTACACCTGCTCATAATAACCCCATACATCTCACAGCTGCCTTTTACCATTACTGGACCTGCTTCTAAGAACCCCATACATCTATCTTCCAGCTGCCTAATACCAGTACTGGACACACTTCTAATATCACCATAAACCTCCCAAATGCCTAAAACTAGTGCTGGGCCTGTTCCTAAGAACCCCATACATATCACAGCTGCCTGCAACCAATAAGGGACCCACTTCTAAGGTAGATAATCTCCAGTATGCAGAAGATGTTCAGGATTCTATATTTCCAGTTTTATTGTATAAACGTATCATGTGTTTTAGCCGTATTTGTTATAAATCCATTATGATCTCCCAGCCATGCCTGTATTTCTGTGACTTATCCTCCTTCACTCAAGTTATCCCTCCATATAATGTCTATTTATAAAAATGCATACCTTTACTTAATTTATTTTGCTTTACATTCAGTCAGTTTCCTTTAACCAGTACTGTCTATGTCATTTCTTTATATTAGAAACCAGTCACCATAAAGGTTTACAAGTTGGGTATAGTTTCTATGATTATTTAAAAGGGCAACAGAAAAAAATCTTAATTTCTGCTATAGTAATACCATAGTATTTAGTGCCTAAGGTGCCGAAACATAACCCATGCAACCACCTCATCTCAGATACACAGTTTGTTAGCGCTATTGCTATTTTCCAAGGGTGGAAGCAGCTTGTGCAAATATTACAATTATATACAATTAAAATTAACACCTGATCTAAAACACATTTATATACTGCAAACAGCAACACTCTTGAACCTGCTATTTCTCCTGGATTTTTGCAAATAACTGGGGAGAAACCAGAAAATGTAAAGGGGACATAGCCAGGATAGAACAGGGCCAATTTACTAATGACCCTTCAAAACATGGACATATAAATGGGCTACTGTAGGTTGGACTGAGGAATTTTCCCTTAAAACCAGATCAAGTTTAGCACTCTGCGGCTTTCTGAATTAGCTACCTGTATCTCTTTTTTTGCCTAACCAAAGGGAATCTGATTTGTGCAGACTGTGAACAACCTAGCTCTTTCTCCGTGAGCAAAACTGTCTGTTGAAAAATGCCATGCTCAATTCACCAGGTCAATTTAAAAAATTGCACAAAATGGCTTATGAATTATCTCAAGTCTTTTCATGATGAATAATTCCCATTGTATCATTTATGAGTGTGCACCATTTAAGGATGAATTTGGTTTAAATGCCAAAAAATCAACTAAGCAGATGAATTTGAAAAAAAAACCGAATACTTACGGATTGATTTTGGTGGAAAATGTTGCTTGAGAAAGTTTAATATTGCCAGATCTCTTTCTCTTGCTCTACGGAGCAGACGGGTATTTTTCTTAGTAATTCCAGTCATTTTTGCAAGTTCAAATCCCCACCTGAAAATGTTTACAATGCATAATTAATGCTGTATATATACACAGGTATCTGATGCAGGTAATGTATAAAAGTCTGATTAGATGGTAGGAATTAGTTGAGAGTTCAATAAGATTAGCATTGAGGTATGCAGAGTAAAGAGATGTGATTTGGGATCTGATGGAATAACTGGATTATGTGGGTAATGCGATGAAATGATTGTGATTAGACAGATAATTTAAGAAATATGATGGGAATAAAAGTACTTCCTTTTCCTTCTCAAGCACGTCTGTCAATAAACGATCACAAAACTCAATAAAAATAATCACATCACATTCTTCTAGCACTTAACTTGGGAAGTTTGTAAACTAAACCACTTGCGAAAACCTTTTAGGTGTTACATGTCCTATTAAGATTCTTTTTATATATCCCAAACAAAAATAATTTTTTGACGGCAAGGGAACTTTGTGGTCCTATGTAATCCTGCCTTAATTTGTGGATATTGGTTGGTCTCTTGTCTTTCAAACCTCTCATTATAAAGATGGCACCCTGCCAATTCTGGTTATTTCATTTTTTTTTTTTCTTGAATAATCTCCAAGAAACTTTAAAGTAAGATAAAAAAAAAGTATGTATGTTTTTTATATTTTTGGCTTTCTTTCTATATTTTTAATCAATCGATACACATAAACCAGTATCTACTGACAACATGACAACAGCTCCATACACAGTTTAGATTGTTGATGATTGCAATCATGTTTGAAGGATAAGTAATGAAATATGCGTGTAAATAGATGATGGTTGGGATGAGAGCAAAATATATTTACTGTATACATAGTAATCATGAATATACTGCATGGAAAAGTTCTTTATATATCTATAGTGGGGGGGTGCAGGTCTCTAACATCCACCAGCTCTGTGATGTCATCATGGAGGAGTGAAGAGGACTCCAGTGGCAACCTGTGAAGCTCTGGTGAACTCCATGCCACGAGGGTTAAGGCAGTGCTGAAAAATAATGGTGGCCACACAAAATATTGACACTTAGGGCCCAATTTGGACATTTCCACTTAGGGGTGTACTGACTTTTGTTGCCAATGGTTTAGACATTAATGGCTGTGTGTGGAGTTATTTTGAGGGGACTGCAAATGCACACTGGTATACAGGCTGTACACTTACTACTTTACATTGTAGCAGAGTGTCATTTCTTCAGTGTTGTCACATGAAAAGATATAATAACATATTTACAAAAATGTGAGGGTGTCCCTCTGACTGGATGATATATTTTTCTTATTATTTTTATTTTTGTATGTCATGTTTCATATATGTGAAAACGGTTAGCAATTAATTGATTTTTTACAAAATCTGTTTATTGTTCTACCATGTAACTTGTATATTAATCAATAAAAACAATGTTGTATTTAAATTTTAACAGTTTTTATTGTAACCTATACATAAATATTGTAGGAATGTTTTCTTTTTTGTTATAAAATATTTGTATTGTCAAACATTAAATGTTATTTCACACATGTGTACATTTTTATTAATGAACAATGTATTACACAAATTAATTTATGTTGGAGAGTATGACGTTTATTTTTTTCTTATCCCCTGTGATCAGCAAAATTAAATCCAGAGGAAGGCAAACAGAAAAAATCCAATTGAAACATAGCCAATCGTCTCAAAGTGGCAAACAAATAAATTCCTTCCTGACCCCAGACACTGGTGATCGTATTACTCCCTGCATCAATACTGTCTTGTGCAATGATACAGTAAAAGGGCAACAGAAATACAATAACCCCACTAATGTCTCTCCCCTAAAACTGCTAAATACATACACTGAAACCCCTAATTAAATTATGCATTGCAATTATGCAAGTGATAATGCCATTCAATGAAACCCATAGCAGCAGGAGACATAAACTCAAAATACATATATTAAAACTTCCAAAGTACGGGGCGTGACAGGAAATGGATAGTGTGTTAGCGTGAAGCTAGCGTGAAGCTATTGCCACTGATTACAGCTGACCCTGAAACACAAAGTTGAGACCCACCCATTACCTCTTGCCCCTGCTCTCGAGACTGCCAGTCCGGTGCTGATAATGCATGCAGGGTGCTTGACACAGCGCGAGAGGAGGATGAGATACCACAAGTTCTGGGCTGGCACCTGAAGTGTCGGAGCGGGCTGGTGTGAGAGCTGTATAGTGCCTCCCGCGATCGAGATCCTGGCTGGAACAGACGCGCCTGTGGGTAAGCTGTCACCTGATACCTGACGCCTCAGATCTCGTGAGGAGACGCAGAGACGTAGGGTAGCGAGGGAGGATCGTGCCGACGTAAAGAGAGCCAAACCGAGCTGAAGGTATGCAGCGGGCCGGTTGTGACGACTCGCTGAGGCTCTGGTGAGATTAATCGAGATTTCTGGGTGTGCTATTCTCAGCAGCTTGCCCCTTGGTGAGGGGAAGTGGTGCCACGTGGGGGGTCAGTGCTGACTCTAGTGCACTGAAGCCGGTGAGGTGTGCAGCAAGCAGCCAGTGGAACTGAGTAGAGCCGCTTCCCACGGGAGTGATTTGGAGGATTGCTACGATAATTGGAGCACCAGAGAGACAGGGCAAAGGACTGCTGGAGGAGAAGGTGAATAACCTGATCCACATGAAACAGCATGTGAGGTATGATATACTTTAAGGAGGTGTGATAGACTGAATACCTGAGATACTGCTGTGGTCGGCAGCAGAGAGGTACTATATATTCCTTATATCATACACTATACAAATAGCTGAAAACTATACAAATAGCCAAGGGGTATTTAAAAGACTAAGAGGTGTTGGCTGTAAAAGTTAAAAGAACAAAGAGGACTAGCAATAGATCTTTAAAAGCGCCTAAACCTCCAGCAAAGCCCTAAGCCCAAGACCACTACCAGCACAAGTAATACGAGCACCCAGATATGTGTGTGAAGCTCTGGAGAGACATTACAGTGAGCTAGGGGGAAACTTAGTGTATACCTACAATAAAAACCACCCTATATATCCAAAGGCTTGGACGAGACACGTTACACTTATAGGCTGTGGATATATATAAAAAACAGAGGTGGAGAAATAAAAGCTCTGTATCACTTATTGAACTGTCTTCGATAATTGGAGCACCAGAGAGACAGGGGAAAGGACTGCTGGAGGGGAAGGTGAATAACCTGTTTCACATGAAACAGCATGCGAGGTATGATATACTTTAAGGAGGTGTGAGAGACTGAATACCTGAGATACTGCTGTGGTCGGCAGAAGAGAGGTACTATATATTCCTTATATCATACACTAAACAAATAGCTGAAAAGTATACAAAGAGCCAAGGGGGCTTTAAAAGACTAAGAGGTGTTGGCTGTAAAAGGACTAACAATAGATCTTTAAAAGTGCCTAAACCTCCAGCAAAGCCCTAAGCCCAAGACCACTACCAGCACAAGTAATAAGAGCACCCAGATATGTGTGTGAAGCCGTGGAGAGACATTACAGTGAGCTAGGGGGAAACCCAGTGTATACCTGCAATAAAAACCACCCTATATATCCAAAGGCTTGGACGAGATACAGTTATAGACTGAGGATATATATAAAAAACAGAGGTGGCGAAATAAAAGGCTCTGTATCACCTATTGAACTATTTTATGTTCTACTACAATAGAAATATCTGCCTATGCGGACATAAGGAGCAAAAAAATAAAAAAGGGTCGACAAATTTCATTTCCAGGTGGCTGGGGAGAACCCAGTAGGAATATTATATTCCAAGATACGAGCCATTCAATAGCAATTTATAAATATGCCGACCAAAATGAAACCTAGAGATAAAAAAAATAATATATAAAAAAAAAACAATATATTTTCTCCTAGGATCAAGAGTACCAATATAAGTAACCCTGTAGAAGATACGACTTTAAATTCTGAGGTCAGCCAGTCCCCAGACAAAGCTTCTCAAACCAGTGAGTGCAGAGAATTATTTCTCGGACGAAGAGGAAACTCTTACATGCTACAAAATGAAAGAACTATTTCAGAACTTTCAAACAAGCCTCATGGCAGATCTGACAAAAAAAAATACAGATAACACACAACTCCTCAAAGAAGTAAATTAAAGAGTTGGTTCAGTTGAAAATGTCTGCGATTAAATTAATTCTGGACAATAACACTTTATTAAAATATACATCGGCTTTGGAAAATAAAATCGAGGACTTGATGATTAATGTTTCCTTTTTAGAAGATCGGTGTAGGATGAACAAACTGCGTCTGAGAGGCATACCAGAGACATTACAAGACAGTAACCTAAAGACATATGTGGAGGACTTATTGAGGAAATTGGTTCCAAATAGTTTAAAAAACGAAAATACAATTGATGTTATCCACAGACTACCATTAGCTAAACATCTAGATAAATCTATCCCCAGGGACGTCATTTTGAGAGTTCTCTTTAGATCTCATAAAGAAGCTTTAATAAGGGCTTCATATGATAACAGCTGCTTTGTATCTCCATATGAGAATATAAAAAATATTTGCTGATCTATCAGCTCAGGCACTAGCCAGGAGAAGAGAATATTTTGAGATAACCCAGATGTTAAGGCAGAAAGAATTTAAGTACAAATGGATATCTCCAGTAGGCATCTCAGTGTATAAAGATTCAAAATGGTTTAGGATTAAAACAGTCCAGGAGGGTATGAAACTGTTGAATAATTGGCAGATGGCTATAGCTATGTTAAATAAAGGGGTGGAAAAGCCAACTTTGTCTGCAGAGTAATCTGATTTGGCAGACAAAGTAGAGATATAAAAGTCAGCCGCAGTTGGCAATGATAACTATGATAGGGAGGTGGACTGCTGTATATATAGTCTAAGTATTTATTGTAGCATCATGAGATATATGAGATATATAAAGTAAGAATACCACCAGGGTAGGGTTAGACCCTATGAATAGGAAGGGAAAAAATAAAATAAAAATAAATAAAAAAATAAAATAAAAAGGGGTATATATATATATATTTCTCCTGTTAAGGATAATATTGTAGAGAAATGAATTAGATGCTAATAGAATAAAATATACTATATATAGACTAAGGTTATGCTGTGATTGGATAGTCCACCTCATATCTAAGTCTCCCAACCATAGGTGTGAAACCCCTCCTGACATTTCCCAACATCGGGCGATAGCCCCTTTAAACCAAAGTTTATGATTTGTGCCGACTTTGGTATTTTAAGGATGTGTATGTATGTTGTTAGAATGATGAAGGTGACCAAGAAGAGATTGAGGCAACTTGGAGGGAATTATCCTTTGGTAAAGTTGGTTAAAGCTTTTAATATGGATTTAAATGAATAAGGGTATAAAAATTATTAAGCATAATGTGAATGGCTTAAACTCACCAACTAAGAGGAAAATAGCCTTTTTGAACTATGTTAAGATTAAAGCGGATATTCTTTGTCTCCAGGAGACCCACCTTAAGAGGGAGTCACTGCAATATATGTCTAATAAGCAATATCCTGGTAGAATATATGCTACATTTACTAACTAATCAAAAGGAGTATCCATCCTCTTCAATAAAAGATTAATGGTATCTGAGGAATTAATAATGTTAGACCCCTTCGGGAGGTATATAATCTGGATTGGTCTTATAAATAATAGATTAATAACCCTGGTAAACGCATATCTGCCAAATAAAAATCAGATTAGATATCTTAAGAATCTCTTAATAGATATATTCAAATTGAAAAAAGGATTTATTATTATATGTGGGGACTTTAATATGGCAATAAATGCATCTGTGGACAAACAGCCATCCTATAAGCCTTAATTAGTAAAACAGAGGTAGAATTTTCAAACCTGATAAATAGTTATGAGCTATTTGATTTATGGAGGGTGTTTCACCCAGACCAAAAAGAATATACCATATTGGTCCGAATATAAGCCGCACCCGCATATAAGCCGCACCCGTAAAGTTCAAGGGGAAAAAATAGAAAAAAGATAGTACTCACATATAAGCCGCACCCGTAAAATTGGAGAGAAAAAGACTCTCAAAGTGATCAGCCATTGCAAGAAACAGGCTTTTTTTGCAGATTACAGGCTTTACAGGACGTTAGAATCACTAAAACCGTAAATCGCTATTCAATACCGCAGTGTAAAGCACTAAAATCGGCACCTTTAACTCGCAATTGCGCATATCGGCAGTAACTTTTCGTTCGCGAATAGAAGCCGCACGCGTTACAAGCAAAGTTCGCAAATCGGCAATGATTTTTTTACGGTCGCGAATATAAGCCGCACCCTTAACAGGCAAGCTCAAAAATTGGAAAAAAGGTGCGGCTTATATTCGGACCAATACGGTACTTTCTTTTCAAATCGATTTGAATCCTTTTCCCGTATTGATTATATCTTTGCGGACCTAAGAACTATGCGATTAATCATTAAGACAGATATCATATTGACGCCCTGGTCAGACCATTCGATGAATTGTGTAATCTTAGAGGATACCATTAAGCCAAATAATAAGAGTAGATGGAAAATTAACTCTGTTATATTTAAAAAAACAGAATATATCAACGCTATTAAAAAAGATATACAGGAATTCTTTGAAATGAATAAGGATTCGTTAGCATCTGCAAAAACGCTATGGTGCTCCTTTAAAGCCTTTACTCAAGGGATTTTAAGTGCAAGATCAGCTGAAATACAGAGACAACAGGGTAAACCATTAAAACACCTCTATATAGAATTAGAAAAGTTACACCAGATTAACAAAAAGAATCCAAATAAAGAAACCAGTAATAAAATAAAAGATACAAATAACCAAATAAAAAAAATCCTCCAGTTACAAGCTGATAATCTCTTATGGAGATTTCAGCAATCACATTTTTTATATGGCAATAAAACAGGGAAATATTTAACAAACAGATTAAAGAAGCAACGTAACCAAAATAGGATTTTAAGAATACAAGATGAAGAGGGTAATTTACACTTTCATCCAGATAAAATAAGTGAGGTATTTCATGACTTCTATATGAAATTATACAATTTGGATAAAGATACGCAATTTATGCCTCCAGTAAAAGAGGAGATTGAGGCCTTTCTTGACAAAATCAAGTTACCCAAGATTACAGATAAAGATAGTCGACACTTAAACAGAGAGATAACCAATGAGGAAATAACGGAAGTTATCAATAGTGGTAAACCAAATAAATCCCCAGGGGTGGATGGATTTGACCTTTTATTTTACAAAGTACCTATGCCTGAAATAAAAAGTTATTTATGTAATTTATTTAATGAGATTAACAAACAGGGGCTCTTCCTCCGGAGCTGTCAGAGACAAAAATAGTTAACATTTTGAAAGAAGGGAAAAACCCGGACGATTGTAGGAGCTATCGTCCTATTTCATTGATTAACTTAGACGTCAAAATGTACACAAAGATATTGGCGAATAGATTGAAAACTATAATTAACAAGCTGATCCATCGGGATCAAACGGGATTCATCCCGGGTCGTCAAGCCTCTGACAACTCCAGACGAATGATCGATATTTTGATTTATGTCTAGGACTATGACGTTCCCTTGTTGGCCCTATCATTGAATGCAGAAAAGGCCTTTGACAGAGTCAGTTGGGAATTTCTACAGGCAGTTCTTATGAAATATGGATTTGAGGAGTGTGCCTCAAAGTCAGTAAAAGCTCTATATACAAACTCAACGGTCTTTATTGCGAGCCCTGACTTTGAGTCAAAAAAGTTTAAAATAGGAAACGGCACCCGTCAGGGATGTCCGTTATCTTCATTATTATTCATCCTCTTCATGGAGCCACTGGCGACATATATATATAAGAGATTGTAGAGAAATTGAGGGTGTAACTATAGATCAGGAGGAATTCAAATTCATGGGATTAGCGGACAATATAATCATAACTATGACCAATACCGAGGTGGCATGCCCTAAACTACAGGAAATATTAGAGGAGTTTGGTAGACTATACTATTTTAGTATTAATAAATCAAAATCCGATACCCTGATAAAAGGCATAAAGCCAGAAGTCAAAAAAAAATTGGAGACATTATTCACCTTTAACTGGAAATTGGAATATATTGTTCATTTGCGGATAAAGCTCTCATTTAAAGTGAAGAACATCTATAAAGTTAATTTAAATGAGGTTATGAAGCAAGTCAGACCCATTTTGAGCTGGAGATCTCTAAATTTATCCTGGTCAGCTAGAATTGCTGTTATTAATATGAGCATTAATCCGAAAATTACTTACTGTTTAAGATCGATACCAGGCAGTATACCAAATAAGTACTTAAAATTCATTCAGAATATGTTGGATACATTTATATATGGGGGGAAAAAAGTAGAATTAGGAGAAGTCTAGTGAGCAAGAAATTTGAAAAAGGAGGCTTAAATGCCCCCTGTATGAAAGATATATATCAAAAAATTGTTATAGCTCAACTTATAAGCTGGAATACCCTCCAAGATAAACCTAGATGGTGGATGCTGGAAGAGGCCCTTATAAGGGATACTTCTATAAAGAATGTACTATGGCTCCCGAATTATAATAAAAATTTGTCCGGCAAACTCCCAAAAAACTTAAATGCACTTTTAAGATTTTGTTACAAAAAAAAAGAGAGGATGCAAATATCTAACTTTCCATCAATAGCTACCCCTATCGACCTCTTTGATACAAAAGATCTTTCCTCAACACTTTCCCTTTTATGCAGTAGTGGCATAACCTCAGTGTTTGAATTATGTAAAAAGAATATTTTTTTAACCTTTTCAGAGATGCAGAAGAAATTTGAGATTATAAAATTTACCTGGTTAAATTATGAAGGCTTAAAACAAACTTTAATTACTTGGGGATATAAAATGACTGGAATGAAACCGCCAACGAAAATTGAAAAATTAATTATTAAGAGGGTAAATTCACACATTATCTCCAAATGTAATAAGATTATGTGTGAGACAACTCCTTTTATCAAACGTATAGGAATTAAAGGATGGGAATTAGATCTCAGAATGAATTTAGACTAAACCATTTGGATGGGAATTATAAAAATGGTTAAGATATCAGTACTCAACACAGCATATTTGGAATTGTTTTTTAAACTAATGCACAGGTGGCACCTTACTCCTGTCAGAATGTAAAAATTGTATTTAAAAGGGGAAGCTTCATGCTGGAAACAGTGTGGCATATGAGGTAATGAAGCCCATGTTTGGTGGGAGTGTAAAAAAATATTCAAGATGTGGGCAGAAATATGCCAGCTACTATCCAGAGTGATTGATAAATATATTCCCTGTACCCCACAATTGGTTCTTTTTCATATGGACATGGAGTACTTACTATCTGCGGACAGATATTTGATATGTCATATCCTATTAGGGGCTAAATGGCTAATTTTGAAATACTGGAACTTACCTGTAGTTCCTACAATAAAAGAGTTAATTAATTTCATTAGCCTCAACAGGGATCTGACAGATAGCTATAATAGATCAGTTTCTTTAAAGCATTCCCCTCCCATCAATTGGACTAAATGGGATGGATACCTTACCTCTACAAAAAGATTTAAAAAAAAAAAGTTACATGGTACCTTTATGTTGAATGATTGTATGTTTGTTAAATGTCATGTATGTTTCTTTTAAAAACAGTAATATGTATTTGTGGATGTTTATTTGTAATATATTTTTAAAAAGAATACAAATGAAATAAAATTAAAAAAAACTTCCAAATTACATACAATTAAAGTACTAACTATATGCAATTAACCAACTAACTATAACATTTCAAAAACACGTTTAAATCGTTATTATGCTCATTCACATTTTTTGGGGGGGTTGAGTGGTTTGTCAAGTTTTGTGAAGGCCTGCTTAATTTTGTTGTTTGAATATTTGAATTAATTAGTGGTTTCTCTAAATAGAGCCCAGCAGACGACTAATGTTGTCTTTGGGATATAACCACTGTACTTTTTGTGGGATTTTTTTATTTGAAAAAGTGGTTTAGCTCAACAGACGTTTAAGTAATTCCTTGGGATTGAATCACTGTTTGATATGTTGTTATTTTTTAAAGGCCATTTTTTTTTTTCTTTGTACTTTTTGAATTTAGCAAATTGAGTTCTTGATGTTAAATCGTGCTTCCTCTAAAAAGAGCCCAAGAGACGTAAAACTTTTCTTTGGGATTTAACCAATGTTTTTTCTGGGTAGTCAAGTTACAACACCTCATAACACACAATATTTTTAGTAAATACTCTACCATCATGTATTAGGTCCCCTGGCTTTCATTTTTATTTATGTAAACTTTTATTTGAAAATGCAACATAGAGTTGACCATGTGCAAATACTGGTTCCTCTAAAATAGTACAACTGATTTAAAAGTCTGACCTTGTGATTTATTAAAAGTCATTGCAAATGCCATGATAATGGGAAACTGTCTCCTTTGTAGTACAAAAGGAGCCAAATCTATTCTTGGTATGAAAACTCGTTCACCTTTATGTGTTCCATTCATAATTTCTGTATGTATGAAATGGGCTCATAAATCTTGAACAATTAATCTTGTTCCATTACAAAGACTTTTTTTTAGATTCATATTTCTAAGGAACATGACAATTGACCCTTTTTGGGGGGGAGTTATGTATGTATTTATAAATTCTGTGTTAAAATTTGATAGACTTTGTCATCAGCTAGTAAGGAATCTGTACCATAATATTTTTTTTGTGGTGCATCTATTAATTTCAAGATGTCGTTCTTTATATTCAATGCATCTTTATTTTTGGATGTTAATATTACTTTCTGTGCAAGCTCCTCTGATTCCTCATTGCTTATTCCATATTGGAATATAGCTGATATTAGGAAATCTTGGCAAATAATTTCTGCTGGTATTTCAACAGTGTCATCCGCTAAATTAGTTATTAGCTTGGTTTTTCTTCCGGCAATTTTAATTAGCCAATTATTGAATTAATTT
The DNA here is from genome assembly GCA_027410445.1 of Discoglossus pictus. NCBI lineage: Eukaryota > Metazoa > Chordata > Amphibia > Anura > Alytidae > Discoglossus > Discoglossus pictus. The sequence goes on from CM050166.1 coordinate 233,760,407, forward strand.
TCTCCTTCCGATCTCATGTTTTTCTCTGATCTGTGGTGTGTAAATTCTTTACATAGTGGACTTAACTTTATACATGTTTCCACTGTGTCTGTTCTATTTCCAGGTAAGGTAACAGGTAAGGTTTGTCTGAAATTGCCACCTAACAATATCACCTTTCCTCCGAAAAGGCAAATCATTTGCCATGATTTCATGCAACAAACAATCATACATTGCAGAGCATGGCATGACATCATAGTGGCATCATCTATGATAATTAATTTACATTTTTTTTAATGATTTGCTTGAAATGATTCCATTCTAATATCTGAGACAGATCTTGCCAAAATTGGAACTGGAAGTTTAAATCCACTATGTACTGTTCTGCCACCTTGTAATAATAGTGCAGCAATTCCAGTTGTTGCAAATGGAAGTACCATTTTACCTTTACCTCTAATTGAACTCATCAACAAATTTCATCTGCTCATCATCTATTGCTTGTTGTATTGTCTTGAAAGCATGCATTTGATCATTATTTAAAGTGGCTATCAGATTTTTTGCCTTTTGTTTTTCCACATCAGCATCATACTCCTCAAAGTTTATATCATCTATAATTCCTGGATCTTAAAAGTTGCACAACTTAGGCCATGACATAGAAATATTTGTTAAATGTCCATTAATGCTTTTAATTCTGCTATTGACTCTTTATAAAATTGTAAAAAGTCTTCATACATATTGTGTTTAAATGTTTCCCACAAAGCTAATGCATTAGAAATATGACAGAATATGCAAATGAATGGCATTTTACATAATGCGGCTTTTTCAAGACATCTCTCGCATTCTGTATCATTAGCCAGGGAGTTCCGATGTTGGGCGGCTAATTGAAATGTATCGTAAATGATGTAATTCACAGTTCTCAAGTGTTCAAAGCTTTGTGCACCAGGAACATGTAAAAGGAGTAAATGTAAGCAGAAACATTCAATGTCTCTTGGAATTAATGGATACATTCTGGTAATAATTTTATTACCACCCTTTTTTCTGGGTTTCCAAAAGCCATTAATGAAAACATAATGATATATAATCTCATTGTATAAGTATTCCCTTGCCTCCATGTCTTTGCAATTGAAGGTAAGAAGGTCTTTGCAAGCAGTACGTGTGGTTTGGTGATGTTCATTTTGTGCCAAAGCAGTTTCTTCATTGCCAGCAAGGAAATAAACTAATTGTCATTGTGGCAAATGTACAGCTAATCAATACACAGCATGTGATCAATCAGGCATTTCAAATTTAAGAAGCACCACATTGCTTCTGGCGCACTGACATATGGAGCATCTACATGAGATGCAAGTTCATCATGTAGTAACTCATTGTGTTCTTCACTTGTGGCACTCTTTACCACGACAGTTGCTGCATCATATCCTTTATAAATATATTTGTAGACATATTTAATTGATTTTATGGGAGTGCAAGCTTCAATATTGATGTGTGCATTATACTTCATTAATAGATGTGGATTATATGGCACCAATTTGGAAAAGTAGGGTCACTCATTATGCTTTATAAATATTTTGTGAATTATTTTCTAACTGGAAGTTTTACTTTCCCCTTTTGACAGCAACTAATGAACTTACCATCTCTGGGGGTTTCCTTCTCAAAATGATAAGCCCCACAAAACTTACAAAGCACATTTAACATCCCACAATTGTGAGTATCTACTGTTAGAGCTCTTAATAATGGACTAACCTGCGAATAAACATCAACATTACAATCTATCTCCACATTACTATCACTGTCATCTCGTTCACATGTTTGTTTTTCCAGATGTTTGGTCTTACACAGGCTTTTCCTTCCAGCAGTTGGTCTTTTCTGGGCAATTCTTTCAAGCTCTTCTTGGCATACTTTTTTTCAGAGTCTCCTCCGACTTTTGCTCTTTCCATCTTCATTTCCTTTCCCTGTCCATACGTTGTTTGTACTCCTTCCTTGTTTTGCACTTCCCTGCCATTGCAATCTGTAAGGTACAATGTAATATTTGATTTTGAACGTACACATTAAGTCAAGCACGCATGGTCATATGAATGAATAATTGTATTCAGCTTACTGCTATTTTTAATGTACTAAGCTGTGGCAGTTACTTTTTCAATGTTGTGAATGTTTTCACATCATTTTGTTAATATGTCAATTTCTACTGAATGTAATGACAATGTGTACAATAATGTTAAAATAATAAATCAATAAAATTGTATTAAATGTAATAGTATTATATGTAATTCATAATTGTAGTTTGTTTGTGAACAACAGTAGCCTCCATGAATATAGCATTTTTTTTAAATAGCTTAATTTAGAATTAATGTTGTTCTCATTGCTGCAATCTGTAATGTTAGAAATGTGCAGCATATTCCCTGTAATAATTATTTCATGCACACACTCAACGACATTTCTAAGTCTAATTTATGAAAATCATAATGTCTGTAGAAATCTGTTCTGTTAAAAAGAATATGTTCCAGTTGATGCAGCGCAGCAAGTCTGTGTCCCAAAAGTGTCACTGGCAGACACCTGCAAAGTGTAAATGAATATTTTCAGTTACAGCATTTATTTATTTTCAACATTTTATTTAACCTTTATATTTACTACACAGTACAAATAGATACAGGTTAGAATGTTTTTTTTTTTTTAATGAAAGTCCTAAAAACAAAACAATAGCTTGTGAAATTTGTCAAGCATATTAAATACAATTTACTATTCCAGAATATCATATATAAGGAATGTATTGAAATCTAATTGATGTACTTAAATATATACTGTACCTCTTTCTTCAAAGTTGAGTGCTCTGTCAGTCAGGCCAATTCTGTGTCACTGTCAAATTTACAGAGACCTGTGAAGTGTAAGAACAGATTGAAATCTTTATGATATATATATTGTTTTATAACTATTACATGTACTAGCAATAACAAATATATGCAGCTTGTAATATGTTAAATGACATCCAGCAAAAATCGGAAGTTTAGCATGGTTTTTTTTTTTTTTTTTTTAATGCAAATAATAAATGATTACATTAATAAATAATAATAATTCCCTTATTACATCTTACAATGTCTTAAATGGTGTCATCTTTAAAATTAATATTTAACCTAATATTTTTTTTAACAATCTAAATAATCAATTATTAACTTAATAAATAATAATACTTTACCTATTAGTTGTGAATGTATTTGAGAAAAATCATAAAGAGTTAATAATCTCTTCATAAAAATTGTCCACAGAGAATGTGCAGGCACCCAGTTGAGAATCTGAGGAGAAAGTGAGAAAGTTCTGGAAAGTCTGCAGTATATATAGAGTGCAAGCTGGAGGACAAAGTTGCACATGCGCAATTTAACGTTTTTCCACCATTTTAGGTTGTTAATATGGGTGTTTCTGAGTTACAGGCTTGCTTATTACAAAATGTCAGATTTTTTACTATCTCCCGCATGCCTTGCGTGGTTGGTGAAAATGTTACTGGGTTTGCTTGGGTTTTTACTACCTTCGTGTAAGTGTTACTGGCTTCATTATCATTTTTACATGCCTCGGCCTCGTTTTCAGCGTGTTTTTATGGCAGACATTTTTTTCTCGCTTCATTGATTTGAGAGTGTTAAAAAAGCCAAGAATATGTAAGTTAGTTTGAAGCATATTTTTGTTTTTTTCCGTGGGTTTCTAGTTTCGTGGTTTGGTGGTTAAAGCCGTATTTTTGCGTATTTTGAGGCCCACAGCCCATCTACGGACTTTGTCTCTAAGACCTACGGGCCTCGCGATGACCGCCTGCGGCGCTCATTGTAAGCCCTGCAATGAGCGCCTATGGCGCTAATTGCAGCCTAAGACCAGTGGGCCTCACAGTGGCGTGCCTCAACTGCTCCCCTCGCTTTCCACAACGTGAGCAATGATCTTGGTGCAGGAGTCAACGGCTCACCTCGCAAAAGGTCTAAAAGGAATATATCTCTACATGATGATGATATGATTGTGTGCAATAGAATACATATTGCAATAGGAAAATAATATAAGCAATGAAGGTAAACTACTAGAAGAATGGGCAAAAGTGTAGCAACTACAAAAAGGGCAAAATAACTTTTGAAAACAGAAATCCATTGTCAGTACAAATGTAAGTAAATTACTTCAGATTACTTAAAGGCAAATCTAATTTTCCTGGATTATGAATGCATCTGATAGCAGAGAATCAGTAGTGTATGCAATAACAATTTTGCATGAAAAAGAATCCCAAAATAAACATTTACAAACTCAATTTTTTTTCAGTTTGCAAGCTGCAACTTTTGTTAGTTGACACCCCTGAAAATCCAATTAGGAAAAAGCAGAGGTTAGCTGAAAAATGTGTATCATACTCTGGGGTTCCTGTGTTGGAAAGCAGCCTGGAATATGTAGTCTCTCTCTCTCTCTCCTTGTGCTCTGATTCAGCTCTGAGAACAAACCCCGCCCATCCATGTGATTCCATCCTGCAACAAGTACTTCCTTTGGTCGCTAACAGAAAGCTCAAACTCTGTGGCCCTCATTCAATTGCAATTTGGCCAATTTTATATGGCTCTAAATAAGCACATAACATATTTTTTTAAAGAAGTTTTTAGTTCGTAATCATCTATCCAAAGGCAAGGTTTTCAGTAACCAAAAACTTCTTTAAAAAATATATGCTATGTGCTTATTTAGAGCCCTATTCAATTGGCCAAATCGCAATTGAATGAGGCCCTGTATCTGGCTGCTTGCCTCAGTATACTTAGTTATGTAAGCTTCCTGTGGGTGTGCAAGGCTAGATTTTACTTCCCTGCCTATAACTTTATAAGTAAACTGAACTTTTCTATATAACACATATTTTTTCTGATAGTTACTGCCGTTTTTTTTACCAAACATTTGAAACCCAGGAAACTTGTATATACCTTAAATATTAGCAAGAAGTCAGCTGAAAAAGCAAGCAGAATGTTAGGATATATATATATAAAGAGAGGTATTAGCAGTAGTGAGCGGTGCCCTGAAATTTTATAGATTCTTTTATAAATGTCCACCTAAAGAATCATGTACAGCAAAGTACACCATATCTTGAAAAGGGTATAAATAGATAAGAACCAGTTTAAATAGAAATACAGATTGGAGTCAAACGCTTATGTGTAATATAATGTTGTTAAACAAAGTGCTATTTATGTGGGGAAACAGTGTAGAGATTGAGTAACGCAGCAGACAATGAGCAGTGAGTAAATGCGTCTACATATAACATTAATGATGGACTAGATAGAGGGTAGTTACATAATGGGAAGGGTGATTGGTAAATTATAGCATAAAAAGATGGACTTGATGAAAGATTAAAATAGAGTTTAGGCCATATTTAATGCCAGAAAATTAAGACTTTTTTAAGCTAACGACAGTGAGGGATATTTTAAGTTTGTATGAGTTATTTTTAGATGTTGAGTAGGACATAACTGCAAGACATGACCAGGAGGAGATAATGGACAGCTCTTGACTTTGTAGATGAAAAACAGGGAAATATATCAGATAAATGGAGACCACTGGTGTGATCATGACATTGTTGGCCATGAGGAAAATATCAAGGAATAATAAGAGTTTAGGTTCAAGAGGTTGTGTGTTACAGGCAATTATGATAGATAGTAGAATTGAGGTTTGTGCATAAACACCACTTTTGTGAGTTTACAAAACAGAGAATACACTTAATCTTAAAAGAGTGTTCTAACAGGGAGTTAATTTACCAAATGAAGTGGTAAGGCGTGAGCCAGAAGATAAGTAATGTCACAAGTTAAAAAAAAAGTAAAGCATGTATAGGAAAAAAGGGTGACAGGTGAAGTAAAGTATCAAATGTAACAACAATGTCAAAAAGTAGTAGATGAGATTAATCACTCTTAAACTGTATATGGTACAAAATTAATGGGACAATCATTGTAAGGAAAATAGAAATATAGTTTCTTTCGCTGTATCTGATTCTTGTTTGAAGAAAGATGGAAACAGATCAGTCTAGTGGGGTTAGTGTAGCAGAGTGTAATACTGGTAGGGATCGGAGAAAAGAAAGAAGTGAAGACACTTTGTTCTTTCTTAAAGGAGAAAGAGTGTGTGGACATGGAAGTTGGGAGAGAAGATAGTTTACATGTCTGTGAATTTGTGCATTTAAATATATTTCATAACAATGCTGTTCATGTTCTTGACTCTAGTGCCTGGGGTGGTAAAGTAGAATTTGGCAGGGAGGGCAGAGAAAGAGCTAAATACACCTTTGGCATTGGTTATAAAAATACATGTAAGGGATGAATGGTAAATGTGCTTGGAGATGTTAAGGGTAGAGATTTCTGTGCTTCAAATCGATTTTTCTTGAAGATAATATTTGCAAAACAAAATCATAATTTATTTGGATTTTACACGATTAACAGAAATGACAAAATAATGTCCTATGGTTGCAAACAGACTATATTCTGTACATATATGTTGTAATGTGAGGTAGCTAGGTCAGGAGATGGTTGAAATGAGAGTTGTGATGGTAGTTTTGGAAATTAGGTTGTGCTTTTCTGTTACTTTCAGAGTGTCCACAAATCAGTCTATTTTGTGAGCAGGCCATTTCAGTCTATGGATGAACGAACATCCGAAAAAGCAAGGCTTCTGTGCTCTAAAAGGTCCATACATGCATGTACACTTTTATTGATCAGGTCTACAAATATTTAGTACAAACACTTGAACTATAGTAGCACTATATTCTAGAGACACTGTAAGAACTGTAAAATCAATTAGGTGAATATTGTGTGTAAACAGGTAAGGTTTGCTGGTTTATATATCTTAACAGGACTGTTTCCATATAAAGATAAACAATTAGCTTGGGATGCACTCACCATTATCTTCTTCAGCCCGATCTCTCCAACAGAGGAGTGGAAGGACTCCTATTGTTTAGAAAAGGACAGATCAAACCGTATGTAGGAAAATAAAGCAATGTACATATGTAAGTAGAACAGACAAATGCTCAGTGAACTTGAAATATTCAGCCATCAAACATTACACTAATGTAAAAATATGTTTTTTTTCTTATAAAAAAAGTTTGAAAATCATATTGCAAAATTACATTTTCTATAGAATAGTTCAACTTTTCTGTCATACAGCAGGATGGCTGCCATTTATCAGCTCTATTTTTTATAAAGGATTTAAATTTCAATACTAATGAAATAATAAATAAATGGTTTAGTGTATTGCAAATAAAAACAAATAAACAAGCATGATACATATACATATACACACAAATATATATGTATACTAAAGATAGCTCTGAATGTACAGTAATATAAATGAACAATAAAGGTACACATTGTTACCTTATTGTATTGGACAAATGTATTTATTGATAGTAATGAGCTTTTGAGAGAATGAAACACTCTTTTCAACTGAAAGTATTGCTTTAGCACCCCAGCATTTGCACTTTCTTCTTTTCCCCTCATCACTTGCAGCCATCAGAGTAGTATCACCCACGTATCTGAGGTTGCTGATAATTCTCCCAGCAATATTAATTCTATATTTGGATTTAGCCAACCTAACCTTACACATAATGTATTATGCATATTAGTTAAATAAAAAAGGTGACAATATACAACATTGATAATAAGCACAGTACTAACAAGGATCCATGGTGCACAGTATATTTTCCCATACTACACTGCATGTGATTGCAAAGGAGCACCATACCAACACGTGTACAATGTATTAATTAAATATTCTTTGTAATACAGTTATAGATTTATAATACAACATTCATACATTTTTCACTTGGTATAGATTGGTATTGATTCTTCAGGTCTCCTCTAAAACATAAAGCTGGAGACACCCATTATAACCACAATGTATGGAATGATGCAGTGGCTCCAGGAGTGTCACATTCACTTTAGTAAGAAAACATATTTTTCCACTCAAATACTTCAAGGGACAAATTAAATGTCCTTTATAGATGCTGTTTAGCTTCTAATAATTTTCTCTAACTGCACACCTGGAAATTTGTACATGTTTTAGAATCAAATTATTGTTATCTTTCTAAGCATATAATATACTCCCTCCAATTTTCAAATGTAGTGTTTAACATGGCTCTAACCTACAATACGCTTAAAAGTCAAACTTACACAGGTAGTACAAGTAATTATTTAAAAAGATTAAATATAATGAAAGTGCATTACGGTACCTTGCATGGGTTATAAATGCAGTACTTGAGAAATGACAAAGTGGTGTCTTAGAATTCTATGATGTAATTGTTAGATGTCACAAAGCTTTAGGTATTATACAGGATATACAGATGACTATTTTTAACAAGACACAAAGGAATATGTTTCTATGCGTACATTTAAAGTAATAATATAGCCAACATAACCTATACTAATAATAGTACAAACAAATCGAATATATGGCTATTAGATGGAATAATCAATAAGAGGAAAGTGAAAGTAACAATATTAAGCACTTATGGGCAGCAGGTAAACTACATACATATATGTATTTTTTAAAGAAAATAGATTGGCTACAACTGTACATTTAAAGTGTGTATTCGGAGGAGCTTGCTGTAAGGAAAAATATTAGGAAGCCTAGCCATTTACTTTAGGTGACTTATGTCTGCTTCTGGAACTGAATGCATTTTTGCGGGTACAATAGGCCACTGTTCCAATTATTTCCATTCAGTTTCAATAATTTCCCTCATATAGTGATCCATTGGAAATACCACATTCTGCACCTGGAGCCACATTCAATTGAGCTTTTGTGAGATCTGGTAGCTCGTAAGTGAGGTTGCAAGCTATTTTGCTATTCAATTGGCTTCTTTTTTTAAAAAATGGATCAGTTTTATTAATTAGCAAAGATACCAACATACAAATGGTGCGACAAAATACAATAAAATCGCTAATGAAAAGTAAATACAAATGAAAAGAGATTAAGACGATCAGAAACCTATTTAAACTGCAAAGGGGTCATGCATAAGTTTATAGTATATACTTAGTAAAGGTAACCCTATCTGAATAAATAGGTTTTACTAAATGCGCATCATTTTGTACAGCATTTCCGCCAGTAAATTTTCTTTTTTAGGATACAGAATATAAGAGAATAAACAATAATAGAGAATAATAAACATACATATTGAACATTATAAGAGAAAAAAGGGGAAAATAATTAAATTAAATAAACTAAACTAAATAAAATAAAAAATAAAAAAGATATCTCAAGTGTATATTTCAGAGGGATTCAAGACCTACCTCCCACCGTAGACCTTGAGAAGATCCCCAGCAAGCCAGGTCAAGTTTCAAATTGAAAAATAGTACGTTTGTTATGGGATGGGAATACTGTGTGAGGAAGTCGACCATGGGGTCCAAATTATAAATGAAATGGGGTAGTGAGTCTTCTAGAATGTGGGAGAGTCGCTCATTAATTAGAAGATAATTAAATTTGGAGAAAAACATTTGTTATTGAAGGGAAGAGTATTTCCACTGACGTGCAATATCACTTTTAGAGGCTAACATTAAAAATTGCATCAACTTGTTTTTTTTTTTTGTTTTTTTTTTAAATAATTTTTATTGTGAGAAAAGAAAATTATACCATCGCAGGGTAAACATTGAAGGAAAAAAAAAAAACAAACAAATAAAACGAAACAGCCAACATAGAAACAAGACAAAACATATTACAGTTATATGGTATGAATTGTCATAAACATTTTTTCTTCAAACCTTTCTCAATTATTTTTTTTTTTATATTATAGTTAAGTTGTCTATGTGCACCTAAAGCGTATCCAAGATAGTTTTAATAATAACCAAAGAATAAAATAAATCAATAAATAAATAACTAAATAAATAAAATAAAACAGAGAAAAGTACAGAGAGAGAGAGGGAAAGAAAAGAAGGGAAAAAAAAAAAAAGAAGGGGGGGGGAGAATAGCCCATTTAACGAAATAGGATCTTACCAACCTCACCTGTCGGCTCTCAGGATCCAAATGTCCCAACATGAGGCCCACCTTCTGTATCTCACATCAATTTCTGCAGATAGGACACTCATTGAGTGGATGAAATTGATTTTACGTAAGACCTCTTCATATGTTGGAATAGTTAATTTCCAATGCTTAGCGATTATGTTTCTGGCTGCTAAAAATATCTGGTTAGATAAAAACTGGGCTGTTTTTGGTAATCCTGGAATCGGTAACCCTAATAGCGCCTCCTCTGTTTTTTGAGGAATATTTGTGTCCCATAATGTCTCCAGTGTATTGTATGTTGCAGACCATATGTGCTTAATTTTGGAACAGTCCCACAACATATGTTTTAGAGTGCCTGTTGTGTTACATCCTCTGAAACAGTTTCCATCTGCTGAATGATTCGCGAGTTTAAGTCTAGCTGGTGTCAGATACCATCTCAAAACGGTTTTATATGCATTTTCCCTCAGTGTAATATTTAAGGAGGAGTTTGCTGCGTTTTTTAAAATTTGTCCCCATTGTTGATCGTCTAGGACCACGTTAAGTTCATCTTCCCATGCTGATCTGTAAGGCAATTTGTTGGGATTGATCTCATCATTTAGGTAGTTGTAAAGCGTTGTGATGTTTTTTTTACCCTTAGGGTTAAGCAAGCAACATTGTTCAAAGGGAGTTTTACTAGCTAACTTATTGTCTTTTGTAATTTGACCTATCCTGGTGTTAATTAACATCAAGTTAAGCCATTCTTTGTGTGGAAGTTGATAATGTGTCCTGAATTCCGACGGGGACCAATGTTGGCAATCCAGCAGTACATCTGCTACAATTGTAATTCGGTTCTCAACCCACCAAGCTAATATGGAGTTTTTATTAATTGATGGGTCTTTATGGGGTAACCATAATGGTGATAACCACGAGCCATCTTCTAACAGTCTGATTCTTTTATTAATCTGCTTCCACAGTGTGATAGAGTGACTTACACACACTGGTAATGGTTGCAGGTTAATCACATAGTGTACACTAAGCCCTAGTGTCTGACTCAGTATAATATTTTGTTCTTGAAGTACTTGTTGCTCTAATTCGACCCAAACTGGTGGGGAGTCCTTAATATACAATTTAGTCAACTGGGCTAGTCTTGCTGCTTTATAGTATCTCAACAAATCAGGTGTAGCTAATCCTCCTCTCTTTTTTGATGCCGTCATAGTTACTTTGTTTATCCTAGGCTTCTTATTACCCCAGATGAAACTGAAATTGCCTTTTGCATGGCAGCTATGTCTTTTAATTTAATTGTCGTCGATATAGTCCGAAAAAGATATAATAATTTAGGGAGTGTGTTCATTTTAACGGCATGAATTTTACCAAACCACGATATTTTAAGTGAGGACCAAATATGAAGTTCTTTGTAGATTTCTTTTAACATGTTGGGATAATTAACCTCATAAATTAATTAAGAAGTTCTAGGGATTTGAATTCCCAAATATTTGACACAGTTAAGTGCCTCGCTTTTATTTGTATTTACTTTGAAACCTGATATTTGACCAAATTTATTCAGTATTTGAAACAAACTAGGTAAGCTAATTAACGGATCTGTAATGGTAAGTAAGAAGCTTGTATTCTTTACCCCCCAGCTTGATTCCCTTAATGCCTGAAGATTCCCTGAGTGCTATATCCAAAGGTTCAAGACACAATTCGAATAATAAGGGGGATAGTGGACATCCCTGTCTTGTACCTCTAGCTATATCAAATGATTGCGATCTGAATCCCTGGTAGGAGATATATGCTCTCGGAGTTGAGTACAATGTCATAATGCTCTTTAGGAAGCTTTCGCTTAAGCCAAATCGAAAAAGTACCTCTTTCATATATATCCAATCAATTCTATCGAATGCCTTCTCGGCATCCAGGGATAATAGCATTAGGGGCAGCTTTTTATTAGAGGCTATGTCCATAAGGTTTAGTATTCGCCTTATATTATCAGGTGCTTCCCTTCCTGGCATGAAGCCTACCTGGTCCGGATGAATCACGGTCTGTTGGCTAGAATCTTGGAGTACAGTTTAATCTTATTATTGATTAGAAATATAGGCCTGTAGCTACTACACTGCGTAGGATCTTTATTTTCTTTGTGCAACACAATGATTTTTGCTTCCAGAAATTCCCTTTTCATGTTTTTTCCTGAAAGAAAATCATTGAACAAGAGTTGAAGATGAGGCAAAAGGGTCTCCATATATTGCATATAGTTAAAGTTAGTGAAACCATCCGGACCAGGGGCCTTGTGGGCTTTAGTAGCTTTAATTGTTATTCTAATTTCGTCTGCCGAAATCGGGGATGTTAATGAGTCCCCTTCAACTGGATCAAATTGGGGGACTTCAATTGATGCTAAAAAATCATTAATGTGGGATTTATGACTTTGCGTCTCAGAGTAGGCGGGGATTGAATATAAGTCAGTGTAAAATTGTTGAAAAGTCTTTGCAATTTGATCTGGTTGGTATACAGTATTATTTTGCTTAGTTAATAATTTAGGAATAAATGAATTAGCCCTCTGCTGTTGGAGTCTCCTAGCCAGCATTGTGTCTGGCTTATTGGAGTGCCTAAAGAATTTAGATTGTGTGCGCTGTAGGATAGTCACCATTTTCTTTCTCAGAATCACATTCAAGTCATATTTGCACCTAAGTATCTCCTCGTAAGTTTGATGTGAGTGCTGTGTAGAGAACAGTTTTTGGAGGTCTGATATTTTCTTGTTCAATTTATCTATTTGACCGTGATCTGTTTTTTTGCGGCTGATCCTAGTTGAATACAGACCCCTCTTATTACTGCCTTATGTGCTGCCCACACCCCCATCCCATCTACTTCGCCACCGCTATTCAGTGAGAAATAATCCACTAGTGCTTGTTTGATTGTTTCTTTAGCTACTGGATCGTTAAGTAGTGCTGGATTTAACGAACACGAGGGGGATCGGCCCTTTGGCAATAAGTCACATAATGATATACTAACTAGGTCATGGTCAGACCACGAAATAGGGTGATTGACGCATCCAGTAGGTTAGAGGCCAGTTGTTGCTGTATATAATCAATGCGTTAATGGGATTTATGTCTGGCCGAGTAAAAGGTGTAGTCCCTTATGTTTGGATGCATTTCCCTCCATGCGTCGAATAGGCAGTTATTTTTCAGCAGCGTTTTAAGTGTTTTTGTAGCTGTGGGAACTAGGGATGGGACAGAGGGCCCACTCTTATCCTTAACTGGGTCTAAGACTGCATTCAAGTCTCCCCCTATAATACAGATGGATTGTTGCCAATGGGAGATTAAGTTTGAGATTCTGCGAAAGAAAATAGATTGGTCTGCGTTTGGTGCGTATACATAAGGCAGTGACACTGGTCTATCGTTGATGGTGCCCTTTATAGCTATATATCTACCATCTTTATCTTTTTGAGTGGAAGTGTGTGGGAAATTTAACCTATGATGAATCAAAATTGAGACACCCCTCTTTTTTTCTGATGCAGTAGCATGGTATGCTTGCGAGTATTTTTTCCCCCAATATTTGGGTATTGAATTTTTTTTAAAATGAGTTTCTTGTAATAGAACTATGTCTGCTCCTAGTCTAAGATATTCTTTAATGGCTATTCCCCTCTTAACTGGCTCATTCAAACCTTGAGTGTTGTGCGAAATTATTTTAATATCCATGACTTACCCCACAGCAGGACAGGACTGTTAAGAGACCAGGTGCGGAGAAGATTGCTGATATGAGATACAGTAGTTGTATAGTTGGAGCCCGAGAGCTGAGCGCTAGTGGGAGGGAACGAAGAACAAAGATAAGAAAGATGAGAAACCGCAGAGAATGGACAATAAAAAAAAGAAAAATAAATAAATAAATAAATAAAAATATATATAAAATAAACAAAACAAAAAAATTGGGTTCAGAAACACTTAGAGCAAACTATGTTGTATATAGTTAACTATTCTATTGATGTCTCGGATCAGTTATGCGATACCTGTGGATACCGCACATACCACTTGGTGTCACCAGTACACCTTGATTTAAAATGCTAACTACTTTTATTCCTGTTGTTTTATATTGGAAATAACAGTAATTTAACTTATACTTAGAGGAGAGCAAGCGCTGTCCTCTCAAATTTAAACGGTGCACCACCTAGTATCCTAACCAATGGATACTGAGATGGTTCGCCTGCTTAGCAAAAATACAACATAACCCCGTAGGGGCACATTTATTACATTCTTTAACGAAACAAGTAACTTTGTAAACCTATTTGTCTACATAAACAAATAAAGTGAACTGAGATAATGATACATTATCACTGCAGAAATATTCTCTGATCGAAGTCCCAGTTGACACGGATAAAGTCCAGAACGAGTGTCATATGAAATGATGAGGTTAAAGAAGTGGGAAGGAACTCTACGTTCAGGTTGTTGGGATGTTCAGTGGTCTCGGGCCTCGACGTTGTCGTTGAGCCGGCTCAGGGAGTAGATTCACGTTGTCCGGTAGCTGTATATTCCAAGATGATAATAGGGCGATTCCCTCCTCCAAAGACCGAACAAAGTATGCTTTTCCTTCTTTGGAAATATTCAGCCGGAAAGGAAATCCCCATGAATATTTCCAGCCATGGGACAGTATGACTTCCAGAATGGGTTTTAGCGTTTTCCTTTTAAACAATGTTGTTGAGGATAAGTCGGAAAAGATGCTCGGTTGATGTCCCTCCACCTCTGGTATCCCAGCTCTGGCCGCTCTCATGAACTTATCTTTAGTGGAGAAGTAATGAAATCGTGCTATTACGTCTCTTGGACGATCAGAAGTGGAAGAACGCCCACCAATCGCTCTGTGTATTCTGTCTAGCTTAAAGTGCTCCTCACTCATATCTGGTAAAAGAAGTTCGCAGAGCCCTGTTAAGTATTGTGGGAGGTCACGCACTGATTCAGGAAGATTCCTTATGCGGATATTTTGCCTCCTCGACCTGTTTTCTAGGTCTTCCTGGGCGGACTGCTGGTGGACTTGTTCCTCTTTCAATAGAATCACCTCTTCCTCTAGCCGATTATGTGCGCGGAGTAGATCATTATAGTTGTCTTCCAGCACTGCTGTTTTGTAATCTACAACCTTTATGATTCAACTTGTTTTGATGCAGGGACAATGTAAGGACACAATGGCCTAGTAGGTTAACTTCGGCCTTTAATTAATTTGTTGGACAAATATGTCAGAGGCAAGTGAAAATACTTCTTGCCACATTAATCTAACTTTAGGGCAGTCCCACCATGTATGGAGGAAGGAGCCTACTCTCTTACATTCTCTGAAGCAGTCTGGGTTTGGTGTTAATTTCCATTTATAAAGCTTGTCTGGAGTATAGTATGTCCTGTGGAGAACTTTAACGGAAGTTTCCAAGATACTACTGTTTAGGGAGCCTTTAGTCAAGTTTAACCAGGTGGATTCCCAGGTATCTTGGGTCCAATTACAGTTCAGGTCCCTCACAATTTCGCATGTAAGTCAGTTTAGACTGATTTAGGTCAGTATTGATTGAGTCATAAATAAAGCTAATAACACTTTTCATGAGAGGGCTTTTGTCACATAGCTTCCCTAGCCAAGGTGACTGGGGTGTACCAAGTTCCTGCGTCGGAAGGAAGTATCTAAGGCTGTGGCATGTGAAATGTTCTCGTGGCGGGATTTAAGTATGTAGTTGATCGAACTTGAGGAGCTGATCGTCTTTGTACCAGGAACCTGCATGTAGGAGGCCCGAGGCTCTCCACCAGTTAAGGGGGGCGGGGGTTGAATTGCAAGTTGTGGATGAGGGATTAGTGTGAGTGTGGATTACTTAGGGGTAAGACCTCAAGTTTGTCTAGCCCATTGCCAAATAATAAGTGATTGCTTTATAAAGGGATTTGGGCATGCCCCAATAGTTTTGCAGGGGTGTTGAAGCCAAATTAAAGTGTCCCCGGGTATAAGGATGCATTTGAAAGTTTTCAGTAAAAACCCATAAAGTTTGGTGTGTTATATAGTGAGCTTGAGGGATGAAGGAAATTTGTATGGCTTTAACATAAAACTTAAAGTTAAGACATGATAACCCTCCCTTTGTTTTGTGCTTGTACATTGTGCTTTTGGATATACAATGGGATTTGTTATGCCATACAATTGAAAGTCAGATGCTCAAATCTCTCTAATTCAGAAAAGTTGATTGCAATGGGCAGGGTGCGAAATAGGTATAAAAGTCTTGGCAAGATATTCATCTTAACTGAGTTTACACGCCCTCGCCAAGAAATATTCACTTTGGACCAAGTCAAATAGATCTGACCCAGTGCTGAGTATAGCTGTGTGAAATTAGCTTAATGAAGGTTGTTTGTTTATCTTGTGAGGTAGATACCTAAGTATTTAATATACGAGGAGGGCCATTGAAAATGGAAATTTTTATGTAAAAACTGTAGGGCTTCCGGGGGAAGAGATATATCTGAGGCTTCTCTTTTTTCGAGATTTACTTTCAAACCTGAGATCTTTTTAAATTGTTTCGAATTTGCATAAGAGTTGGAACCAAGGTGACAAGTTGAGACAAAGTGCAGAAGAGATCATCCGTGAATAAGCAGCACTTTAGATGATGATGGCCTATTGCAATACCATGAATGGAAGAGTTAGATTGCTTTGGCAATAGAACCCCTGGCCCAGACAATTAAAACAGCAAGGAAGAGAGTGGGGAATCCCTGTCTAATGTCTTGCTGGATGTCGATAAATATTGCTTTGGGGTTGCGATAGTATGTTTGAAGAAGATTCATAAAGGGACCAGAGAAGCCAAATTTAGTGAGAGTTTTTTGTAAATAGGGCCATTCAAGCGAATTGAACGCCTTTTCAATGTCAAGTGCTAGTAGGCATGCAGGAGTTTGGATTTGTTTTGCCCAGTGGATTGAGTTGAGTACTCGTCGAATATTGTCTCCTACTTTCCTAAAAGTAATAAAACCAACCTGGTCCTTGTGGATTAGTCTGGCAAGAAAGTCATTGATTCTATTTGACATGAGTTTTGCTAGGATCTTAATATCCCTATTTAGGAGGGAGATGGGCCTATAGTTTTATACTTCGGGAGGTCTCTGCCTTCCTTGGGAAAAAAATACAAGGTCGGCCTGATTGAGTTCAGGAGGTATAGGGAGATCCTCTAGGATCCTGTTGAATACATTTGTAAGGTGTGGGGCTAAAAGATCAGTGCATTTTTTAAAATATGAATTAGAATATCCATCTGGACCAGGGGCTTTACCACTTTCTAAGCTTTTGAAAACTTTTTTAACTTCTTGGACTCTGGATCGTGGGGTGAGCGTCGGGAGACACAAGAGTCAAGGAAGGAGTTTGTAATAGATTTAAATTTTTATGGTGAGGAGGAGTATAATTTCTGATAAAATGAGTGAAAGGTGCCTAGAATTTTTTTGGGGCTAACTGTAATGTCTCTCGATGAGGACCTAATGCAGAAGGTTTCCCTCTGAGTTTTTTGGCTAGAAGAATTAGGTTTATTGGCTTGGGTATAAAATGTGTGTTGTGTCCATCTCATAGCCTTCTCCGTATGATGTGATAGAATTAGATCTAGTTCTGACCGCAGTTTGTCAATGGATTGGTGAAGTCTATAAGATGAATTTAGTTGATTACGCTGTTCCAAAACCGATAATTCCCTTGATTTGTAATTGTTTCTCAATTATGGATGCATATTTGATGCATGCTCACCTAATGAAGGATTTATGAGCCTCCCAGATCCACCCAATATCCGATTCCACACCCAAGTTTGTAGAAAAAAAGAGCTTGATATCGTTGGCTATGTGGTCTCTGAATATCGGGCTGGTCAGGAGCATTTAATTCAATCTCCACGAACGGGGTAAGCGTGTATTTGGGCCAAAAGCAATAGAGATACTAACTAGTGAGTGGTAAGACTAGGTACATGGGAACATTTCTGATTTAGTTAAATGGTCAGAGAGTGATGAATCAATAAGAATTGTATCTATTCTTGAGTATATGTTGTGGACTGTAGAATAAAAGGTGTATACTCTATCTGTTGGGTGAAGCAATCTTCAAGCATCCACTATATGTAATTCCAGTAATAGAGAGTCTATACGGGATATCTTGGTGGAAAACCTGTCATCTCAGCTCTGTGAAGATCTATTGAGTAGTGGATTTAGCGTTAAATTTAAATCTCCCTCAAGAATGACCTTTCCCACGTCATATGATTTAAGGTATTGTAGGAGCCTGATAAAGGGAGAATGAGGTTTAGTGGTAGGGGCATAGAATGCTATGAGAGAGAGAGTTTAACGTCCAACAGGTTACCAGTCAAAATGATAAAATCAACATCTTTATCTATATATTTATGTTTATATATCCATATCTTTACTTTTATAAAGGGAAAGTCCCTGTGCAGTAAGATAGTTACGCCAGCTTTTTTTTGAGGCATGGGTGGTAGTATAGCATGATGGATAGTGTTTATGGAAAAGTTTGGGAGCCTTAGTATGGGTGAAGTGGGTCTCCTGAAGAAATAGCACTGAAGGGCATAAATGTTTGTATGAGAGGAAGGCTTTTCTTCTTTGAAGGGATAATTAAAGCCTTTAATGTTGTGGGAAACTATCGTATAAAGTGTGTCTGTCACCTTACCTCAGGAGAGTATATTGTTGAGTGTCTCTGCTGACGGAGACAGTTGGGGCTAGAGACCAGACTGGCGGGGGTCCCAGATGTCAGGGAGGCAGGAGGAGATCCGGTCTTCTAATGCAACTTGAGATATTACATAAAAAAGGGAATAACGTAAATAACAGAAAGGCATGGTTGAAAATAACAACATTGCAGGTTTAGGCACATATTTGTTCTCATGAATAAACTAAAGGCACAAATATGCCAGAGGGAAAGGAGGGGAATAATCACTCCCTAAAATACCTCTAATATGAGGAAAATGTAATGAATAAAAAGAATGTAAAAGGTCACAATTCGCATACCAAGCCTGTCCCTAAATAACATTTTAAGAACTATAACTAGCTTATGTCAGGGTAATTTTAGAAAAAAACATTGCATCATAAGATTATGTGTATCTGGGTAGCATAAGGTCACCTACAGCTAAGGCTAAAAGTCTTGGGCGTCAAAACTGTAAGGCAACATATCCGGGGAAATGCAAAAAAAAAAATAAGGAATATAACCTAAGTATAAAGCTTCGCCAGGAGGCATTGAGTTGCTAACTAAATAAATTATATAACATCACACTTTAATCAAAATGTTGTCTTTAGGGCATCTAGACCTCTTCAATGGGAAAAGAGAAGCTAGACCCGGGGATCTCTAGACCCCCCAAAGTTCTGTCCAAAAGCTGCAAAACCTCAATGAGTCTCTAGCGAGCCGGTAGGTGGATGGATTAAAGGGGGCATCAGAGGACTCGAGAAGGTAGGTGGAAGTTTTGACCTAGTGGAATGACCTTGAACCTCAGTACACTGCTTGGAAGGTCTTACAGGTACATGGGACTCTGCAATGCTCTGTAGATCTGAGTATTTGATCAAGTTTAGATGGAGAAGGTGGGTGCAGCATTCTTCTAGTGTGGTTGCTGCAAATGAAGAGGAGCCCATCTGGAAATGGAGGCTAAAGGGAAAGCCCCATCTGTATTTTATGTTGTTTCTTGCCAAGATGAGTAGGGCTGGCTTGAGCAATTTGCGTTTCAACAGAGTTGATGGTGTTAAGTCTGCATAAAGTAGTAATGGTGCTCCATCTGGGCCCAAAATAGAGGTAATTTTCCTAGAAGCTGCCAGGACATCATCCTTGGTTTTCTGTCGTAGAAATCTGTCAATAACGTCCTTTGGTAGATCTTGATTGCCCATACCATCTTAAAGCTCTATGAGCCCATTAAATTTCCCACATATCGTCAGAATGAGATGAAAGAATTATGGCTAGGGTTGAATGTATTTATAATAGCAAGTCTGTGACTGACCTCGAGATTCCGCTTAAACGTATATTATGACATCTAGATTTGTTTTCTAGATCTTCAAGTTTGTTTTCTAGAGAAGTGATCAGCGTGGAGTTATGCATAACTCCTTTGGCTTGTAATTGTCATTGGCTTGTAATTGTTTCTAAAGGTTGAGTGCGTTGACCTAACTCCAGGAGATCTTGGTGAAACTCTTTGACTGCTTTTGTCAGGTTTAGTTGAAGGAGCTCTTCAAATTGAGGTAGTGTTAAATCTGTCAATTTCGTGGTTTGGTTGGGAGAGCCCTGTGGACCCTCTGAGTCAAAGCCATCTGGGGAAATTGCTGTCACATCTGAAAGCGGAGTTTGAACCTGGACAGGTCTGTTGAAGTGGTCATTGATGGTTTTGGGCTGTTGATTTTTCTTTTGTTTGCCCCTGAAGGCTTTTGGTGGATCCTGGTCACAGTCACTTTTTATGGATGTTGTCAGAGGTTTATGTGTGTTTCAGGTAGGCAAATAGTCCTAGAAGGTGGACCTTAAAAAGACAGGTGATGCTGGTCTGGAAAATTTCCCACAATGTGCTTAAATCACTTGTAAGCAGAAGATGGTGCTCAAGCATAGGGATACAAAGCCTCTACAGCAGGGGTGTCAAACTCGGTCCTGGAGGGCCACACCCAGGCCTGGATTTGAGGTTTTCCTTTCTGTGTACAGGTGAGTCAGTCAGGATGATTGCAGAAGCAATAGTCTCACATGCTTGTAGCAAGGATATCCACAAATCCAGGCCTGGGTGTGGCCCTCCCGGACCGAGTTTGACACCCCTGCTTTACAGGCTGTAGATTATTGCTCTGCTGTAGTAGAGATTGGATCCTGAATATTTGCTGTTATAAACAGCAGTAGTCAGTAGTCTGTGAGATAGGTAGATAATGACTTTGCAGTCTGAGGCATATCTGGTTCAGAGTAAATGGTTTGGAAAGAAGTTGATATATACTGTAACTGAGGATGTGAAAGCCATAGACTTATATCAAGTCAGGTTGCATTGACACTCCCAGGCAGTATGATGTTATGATCAACAAGGACGTTGGCAGAGGCCAGTGGCCATTTTGAAAAAAGTTTGCAATCACATATAAGGTTAGTATTGCTGTATAAAATTGAGTATATTTTCACGTCCAATTCTGACAATTATTAAATGCATCAGGCAAGGCCCCAGCTCTTAATATGTGTGTGTGAAGGCATATAGAGATTGTCTAGATAGTAGAGTCCTGATAAGGCTCCTACATCCCTAGTTTGCAAGAGAGTTACACAGAGAGGTAAGAAAGCTTCTACTTCCTAAAGGGATGGCGAGCAGAGAGCACAGAGCTGGCGGCCAGGAGATGATCACCAAGACTACGAGTCACAAGAGGTGAAGATCAGCAAATGGACTCCTGCCACCATGGCACCTGAAGGCAGAAGGGTATGCTTCACCTACAATGAGGGCATATGCAAATGGTCCCCCAACTGTCATTTTAAAAACACGCATGCTCTAGCTGCGGGTGGATCACCCGTTGGCAAGATGCAACAGGCAGAAGGAGGAGAGAAGAGGTGGGGAGCCCAATCCCAAAGGGCAGGAACTCCGGTCCTGCTTCACGCAATGCTACCGTGGCTAGAACGCAACGGTAGAGCTAACGGTAAGGCGGGAGCGGCTGGACTACTGGCCAACGGTTTCCTGTCCGGTTTCTTGATTCCACGCGGGAATCATACCTGGGCGGGGGGGGGGGTTGGTCGGTCAGTGATGGAATTGACAAGTGTCTGCCTTCTGTGTCTTATGCCTCGTTGGACTCGGCAACCTGTGTTGTGCAGTCAATGGGGCAGGATGCACTGATGGCCAAAGTGGACATCGAAGCCGCTTTTCACCTGTTACCAGTGCATCCAGACAGTCATCGCTTTGAAGGGAGCTACTTTGTGGACCTCTGTCTGCCTTTGAGGTATTCCATATGGTGTGCTTATTTTGAAGTTTTCAGCTAATTTTTATAATGGGTTACAATGAAGGAATCTGGCTTTATCAGTGTCACACACTACTTAGACGATTTTCTATTTGTGGGTCCAGCGGGAGCAGAAACTTGCGCACACATCCTGGATACTTTTACACGGCTAGCTGGAGAATTTGAGGTCCCATTGGTTTGGGACAAGACAGAAGGTCCGGTGACTCAGCTTTCCTTCTTAGGAATACACATAGATTCCCAGCGCATGGAGTGCAGTTTACTTATGGATAAAGTGGTCAACCTAATGGAGGAGCTGGAAGCGATCTGTGGAGTCAAAAGAATCATGCTAAGGCATCTGCGGCCGGTGGTAGGGAAATTGACTTTGCCTGTAGGGTAATCCCCATGGGGAGGATATTCAGACGACGGTTGGCTTGGCAACAGTTGGTGTGACAACCACATCACTCAGCTCGTTTAATGGGAAAATACTGATCCACCAGAAACGGTAGTTCAGTGAGGAGTTGGAGTTATACACAGATGCTGCAGGTAAAATGGGCAGGGGAGTGTATTTCGGAGGGCGGTGGTGCTCAAGCTCATTGCCTGAGTCGTGGACAGAAGCTGGATTGACGAAGAATCTTGCTTTCTTGGAGTTATTGCCGATTAGTAATAGCACTGCATGTTTGGGGAAGTAACTTGGCTGATAAGCAGATTATCTTCCATACGAATAATATGTCAGTAGTCCACGCCATCAACAATACCCCGCCGTCATCAGTACTGGTGGTTTGCATCTGGTTTTGGGTGGCTTACGGCTGAACGTATGGCTTAGAGCGAAGCACATGCCGGGATATTCCAACAGAATTGCTAATGCCCTTTCTCATTTACAGTGGTACTGTCTCCGGATATTCTCTCCAGAGGTGCAGGCACACGGGGAGGTGAACACAGTCACGACAGGACTTACGCGGCATACAGTTGGTGGATGTCTGTCTTCAAGGTGACAGGGTAAAAGTGTGGTTGCGTAGGTCTAAGGTGGACCACATTGGAAGAGGTCAACCTGCGTGGAGTGGGGGCGGACTGTTGCCCCTTTGAGTGTATGGGGTGCTACCTGCTGGTACGCCCAGACGTATAAAGGTTCCGTACTGGTACATGAGGGCAGCACGGCACTCTCCCGTTTTTAATTTTCAAGAGTGTTGAAACTTGATGTACCGCATTTGGGTTTTAACTAATCAGATTTTGGTACCAACTCATTCCGAATAGGAGCAGCAACAGCAGCAGCACGTTTAGGCTTGTCAGAAGAGGCTATTAAGAGAATTGGGAGATGGGAATCCAGATGCTACCTGACTTATGTGCGACCAGCAGATGTTTAGAGACAGACACGATGGACAGTTGTTAACTCTGTCATTGTTGGATCCACAACTAGGCATGCCGGATGAGGTCATGCAGGTACGTGGAGTCCGAGGCTTGATTTTGGTGCATGTGAGCGGGCTATTGGATGCACACGCCCGCCGTTAGGGTCATCCATCCTTCATCCTGATACATGCCGGCGGCAATGACTTGGGCTCAGTCCCGATGAAGAAGATGATGAAGGACATCTTTGAGGGTGAGGATTCAAGCCTCTTTTTCAGGTCCGACGGAGTTCATTTAACAGACGTAGGGTTAGAGGTTATGATGTTGTTTTTCCGGGAGGGCACTCAGCAGGTCATAGCTGTCAAAGGGGAAATCGCAGTTGCGTAAGGCATCCCTCGGCCGCTCTGTGGTGGGTGGGAGAGTCGCCTATGCCAGGTTGTGAGCTAGGAAGTCCTTTAGCCCCTCTTGCCTCAAGGGCGCGGTTATGGAAAAGGGGTAGGGCCTGGAGCGCATGCTCTGGGCATGAGGCCACCACGTCTGGCCTGGCTCCACCTCCAAGTTGTTATCTGTTGTTAAAATGTATCCAGTAAATATACAAGCCTGTTTAAACCCCAACCTGGTGTCCAGAGTTTCTTATTATTTATCTTAGAATTAGGTGTTACTCAAATAATGCTTTAGTTTTAGGTTAATAGGCAACACTAGCTTCTCCCTGGGTTATGGACTGTCGCAGACACAGATCATTGAGGCTTCAAAGACAAACAGCCTTATTAAATTGCGATTGGGCCAATTGAAAAGGGCTCTATATAAGCACACAGCATATATTTTTTTACAGAAGTTTTTAGTTAGTGAACTTCTATCCAAAAGCAAGGTCTTCACTAACTAAAAACTTCTATAAAAAAATATGCTAAGTGCTTATATAGACCCATTTTCAATTGGCCTAATCACAATTTAATAAGGCTGAAAATTTCTATAGCAGCTGAAATCTTCAGGGAAATGTCCCTAGTTTAGATATGTAAAACAGGAGAGATACAAATTATATTATCTCCCATCACACAATATTACACTGCCCTTGTCAGTCATGACGAAGAATTATGTAATTTCTAACTGTTATACCTTTTTATAGGTACAACATTTCAGTCTCTGATTTTTTATTCTTCTGTCTCTGAGTGTGGAGTGAAAATAATTAATAGAAGCAGTGCCCGAAGTTTTATGCAAAAGATAAACAGTAATTTTCTGTCTATCTCAGTTTATTACATCTCCCTTTCAGTGTCTCAAGTAGTTTTGTTATGTGTTATTATTATATTTATATTTATCTGTTTTAATCTTGGTGCTTAGATTACTTGTGTGTGAGCCCTAACGGCTCGGATAATCTTGTGAAAATTGATGGTAAAATGAATGCAGCATGTTATCAGAAAATAGTGGCAGACAATTTACATTCTTCTGCATGAAGGCTGCGCATGGGAAGCTCTTGGACTTTCCAGCATGACAATGACCCTAAGTGACCCTAAGCACAAGGCCAAGCTGACCCTCCAGTGGTTACAGCAGAAAAAGTGACCATCACAGTCTGCTGATCTTAATATCATTGAGTCACTTTGGGCAAATGCTCAAACGTGCAGTTCATGCAAGACGACCAAAGACTTTGCAGGACCTGGAGGCATTTTGCCAAGAGGATTGGCAGCTGCAAGAATTATGGACCTCAGAGACAACTATTTCAAAAGACTACACGCTATTGTTGATGCTAAATGGGGCAATACACAGTATTAAGAACTAAGGGTATGCAAACTTTTGAACAGGGTAATTTTATTTTTTTCTTGCCATGTTTTTGTTTTATGATTGTTCCATTCTGTTATGACCTTCAGTTGAATATGAATCCCATAAGAATTAAAATAAATGTGTTTCTCCTGCTCACTCATGATTTCTTTAAAAATGGTACATATATTACCAATTCGCCAAGAGTATGCAAACTTTTGAGCAAAACTGTATGTGCTATGTGCATTACCGAATACTACAATTATATGGAGTTTTTAATGGCAAGATTTTTCATCATCTGATTGTGGTTACTATAGTGTAATTACCACATGTGATCGTAGTAGATGCTATGCATCATTATTATTATACAGTATTACCTTGACCCCTTCAGGTTATGCTATTTTTTTCAGCCCCTTGTCCTTTCAGATCCGCCTACAACACAACCCTGATATTAATTTACAGTCTGATGTGTTTATAACTGTGCTCTATGTATACAATAAAGGATAATATTGTTATAACATTATCCATGTATCTGTGTGTTTCTAATGTTAAGTGATTTGGAACATCAACATACATAACAATTACTTCACTATTATGTTATATGATATTAGTCATCATCCTGTATAGGCATCTCTTCATGAAAGGTTCCAGGAAGGTTCCAGAAGATACCAGTGCTACAGAATATGTTGGCTCACAAATTAAGGAAATCACTAATATAGTTGTCGTCCTGCAAGTTGTCGTCCTGTTGGGCCGAGCCTCAAGGACAACGCAGAACAACAAAAACAAGCCCCCACCAAAAAAGGAAAGGGAACGGAAGCAAAGATGGAGAGATTGTCAGAACTTTTGTATGAATAAAGTTCTATCTTATATGGATATTATAGTATAATATGATATTCCAATTATTAACCACTATTTTATATGTATTAATATTTTATATGCTGTATATTTATATATGTACCTATGCATGCAATTCTATTACTTGAATATATCTATGTGAAAGATATGTTTTCATAGCTGCCCACAAGTGAGCTATCCATGGATGAATAGTTCTTTGTTTTGTAAGAGATAAATATCTGAGTGAATTCCTAAACTAATGGATAAAGGTCTATAAAGGTTATGTTCCTTAGAAGTAATGGTGTCCTCCTTAAGATTTCACATGTGAGGAAGTTGTTTCATAGACACCATGGGCCTCATTCTATTAACGGCCGTAAAACGGCCGCAAAGCTGCGATTCCTTGCGGCCGTCTTACGGCCCCGTGTAGAGCTACCTTTACCTTGTAATTAAATTATACGGCGCCGCAAGGATAACCCCTTCCGGCCAGCCGCATATCATGCAAACAGCCGGAAGCTTTTTCCCAGCGCCCGTAAATCTTGTTTTCCGGCCGCAAAGTCAGAAAACTGAAAATGCTAATATAAAATCGAGAATGCACTGTAAAGCTCCGTAAATGCTAGGCATCATAATGGGGGACACGAGGATTAATAGCAACACCCTCTCAAGCTTGCACATCAGCCCAAATCCGATATATTATTTACGGATTACTTTACGTCCCGTAGTTCCGCGGGCTGGTCCTTGTTAAAACCCGTACGGGTTCGGAGATGGAGGGCCGCAAACCAAGCATTGTAATAGCCAATATATATTCAATCCAGCACTGCAAAGCACTGTAAATGATGGGGAACATAATGGGGGGGCATGAGGATTACTAGCCAAAATTTCTCAAACTTGCACATCGCCAAATTGTACTTTGATTTTAAAATCCGTACAAGTCCCACGGACTTCAATGATCAAGCCCGTAGCTCCGTATTCAAGCCCGTGCGGGCTGTCCTCCAAGCCCGCAGCTCGTTTTTAAAGGCCGTACGTGCTTGGAGGTTAAATTTATCCATTTTGTTACGTTTTTTTCAGTCTGCATGGTTTAAGCCTGTAACCCTAAAATGGAGGCCCAAGCATTACAGCCTCCAAATGAACAATAGTTCAAATTAGTTTAATATTTCTCATATGTTTGATTGGTCAGCACACATACAGGTTCCATTGTAGCCTCTAAAACAGCCCTATAATAGAATATGTCACCCCAACATTGGCGCGCACAGCAAATGTGTTTTGACAACATGTAGCTGACATGAGCGGTCCCACATCATTGCGCAGTTGTGATATTTTTGACTACTGCGCGTCGATGAAAGGGCGCAAGTGATATGACCTAATGCCATAAACCCTTCTAACCCTTGTAGCCGCAGCCTAATCCTAAACCTTACACCCCACAGCCTAATCCTAATCATTAGATCCGCTAGCCTCCTGTCGGGCCTGCTGTTGTTGATGCGCGCATGTGTCGGTGCGCAGATGACAGCGCACATTCGATGCACGCTATATGGTTGATCAACGATAGAATACACATCTCACTCATCACATCTACATTAGAGAATACAAATAGTGGCCAAATCAGACCGCCACTTGGCATATATCAAGTACCAGGGGAATATTTCATTATATGTGGTTAAGTTCTTCAGTTGTGTCCGACTCTCCGTGGCCTTATGGACTGCAGCACATTCAGCTAGGTCTCTGCCTGTGCTGTTCTCCAAAGTTTGAAGTCCAAAGAGATTGGAGTGGGTTGTTAGTTCCTCCTCTAGTGGATTGGGATTTGTCTGATCTTTCTGCTATGACCTGCCCACCTACAGTAGCTCACAGCTTCATTCAGGTACACAAGCTGCTTCACCACCACCACCACTTAGCAACCCTCACCCATGTAAATTGATAAATAGCAGAACAATTTGGAAGTTCACCAAATGGGAATAACTAGACACCTGGCACATGGCTCCCACCAGGATGGGCGTAGCAGAGATTATGCCTGATGGTGGTGAGTTTGCTGTCGATCCTGGAGCTTGCGGCCTTTCCTGATGGGTCAGAGTAGATATGTGTGGTGTATGTTTCCCTGGTCCCCTTCAGCATTGCTAAGTGGTGTGAAGGGGCTTGTGTACCTGAATGAAGCTGGGAGCTATAACATGTAGGGCCACTGTAGGTGGGCACATCATAGCAGAGAGATCAGACAAGGTCCAATCCACTTGAGAAGGAACTGACAAACCACACCAGTATATTTAGCTTGGAAACCGTGGATAACAGCACAGGCAGAGACCTAGCTGAATGTGCTGCAGCTCATAGGGTCACAGAGTGTCAGACACAACTGAAGAACTGAACAACATACATTACAATGTTTCCCTGCTACTTGATATATGCCATGTGGCGGTGTAATTTGAAAAATAATTGTGTTACCAAATGTAGATGTGATGAGCGAGATGTATATGCAATTAGATAGAGATTTAAGGGATCACAATAGAGTTCATGTGCGTGGCAAAGGGTTCATATGACATGACTCATGTTTTACTCTTGCTATTGAATTGGGTAGTGTGGCTTCAATCATATTATGCATGTTGCAGCATGGTTTGTCAGATTGGCATGTGCATGACCATTACAACATATGATAACCAAAGGATATTTAGCCAATGCATGTTCATTATTGGGCAACTAACTGTATTCACACATATGCTAAGTGATGTGGGTGAAGGAGTTTGTGTACTTCAATGAAGCTGTGAGCTATCCTACATAGGGCCAGTGTAGGGGGGTACGTCTTATCAGAGAGGTCACACTAATCCCAATCAACTAGAGAAGGAACTGGAATAGCACTCCAGTGTCACCTGTCCTATTCATTGTAGGCCATCAGGGGAATGTTCCTACTCCACAGTATCGCTAATCAGACTTGTCATGGGTATTAACCCTATATTAGTAGTAGATATAATATTTGGGATCATATGATATCTAAAGCTATTCTGACTCCTCAACAGTTTTAGATGTATTGATCTATTGCATGTTAACTATGGCTCATCAGTTTACATTTATAGGAATGTGACACTAATGTAATGCATGTGGATTTCACAGAACCAAACATATTCATAACACATGGACGCAGTCATAAAGGTCTAACAAAGCTTTATTTTTTACACAGACCACAATCAGCAGTGGTCAAGATTGTGCATTCACATAGCAGTATAACAAAGCTTTATTTGATAGACAGACCACAATCAGCAGTGGTCAAGGTTGTGCATTCACATAACAGTATAACAAAGCTTTATTTGATAGACAGACCACAATCAGCAGTGGTCAAGATTGTGCATTCACATAACAGTATAACAAAGCTTTATTTGATAGACAGACCACAATCAGCAGTGGTCAAAACTGCATTAATATCATGGGTGTGGTGTGGGCGGGTCCTTGAAGAGCAAGAGGCTGGAAAAAAAGGGAAACCTACAGGGGTCAATCTAATAGTCTAGAATAAGCATGATGCATAGCCCCTACCAGGGTCACATGCTGCAACCGGAACCAGAAATCTCTCCATTTAACTGAAGAAACCATTTATGTGCATAGCACTTACAACTTGTAACTAGATCTGCTCAATGAAACAGATGATTCAACCTTTGGACTGTGTAATCCAATCCAGTTTCACACATACAGTGTGTTGACCAAAAAAAAATCTGAAATTAGTGTTCAAATCAAAAAATGCGGAGGAGGATCCAAAACAATTTAGAATCACGATGTATGTACAGTACAGTTCTAAATACTGTACCAATATACCAACTCACCTGATTCCCATCTGCAAGCATTACTAACTATTAGCTAGGTCTGTGGATAATCAGAAATATGGGCAAATAGCCATTATTAAAGGTCAAAGGTCAGCAGCCAGATTCACTGTTTCTTACATCAGACCCAAAGATCTGTTCTCAGACCGATATTGAGATCAGGATCACATGCTTCACTAGTGCATATATTAATGCTGGCTGTCATTAACATGCCATTGTGAGACTTTGCAAGTCCACCGCCATAGCGGTATTAGTCTGCATTTAAGCTACCAACAATCATGTCGGAGATATCTGGCTATATGATAGCTGTAAGATTGTTGGAGCTACATGTTAAGGGGGCTGCCATTGAAGGCATGTCTACCTGAGAGGCACTGGGAAAACCCTCCACCTCATAATTCCTCCACAATGCTTGCAGATGCAGGAGATGCCTT
The DNA here is from genome assembly GCA_027410445.1 of Discoglossus pictus. NCBI lineage: Eukaryota > Metazoa > Chordata > Amphibia > Anura > Alytidae > Discoglossus > Discoglossus pictus. The sequence continues at coordinate 233,790,302 of CM050166.1, forward strand.
CATGGACCAGGCAGCGGTGGTCTTGGTGGTGGCGGACACATGGGAGGAGAGGAGGGGCCAGGCTGCTCTTGGCTGGGGGATTGGGAGATCCCCGTTGATGTTGGGGAGGGGACCATTGCCTGTCTGAGCAGCCTGACCTGAAGGTGTTCGCTGGTCATGTGGTGCCTCCTCACCTCCCTGGACAGCGTGGCCAGGCTATGGGTCATATGTGACTGGAGGGCAGAGATGCTGGCCTCCATCCGGAGCTGGCTGGCCATAGACTCGAGAATGCTGGCCTCTATCCTCTGGGAGATGGCCAGCTGCTCCTTCATGACGGCCAGCATCTCCACCTGCACAGCCTGGCTCTGCGGCGACGACACCGCTGGGTGGGCCTGGTGAGGTGTAGCGGGGAGGTCCACAGCTGGAGCCAGGGGGGACAATGTGCCCGGTGGTGACCAGGCCAGCACACTGTGTGGGGAAGGAGGTGCTGTCCCTTGGGCGTGGGAGGGCCCCAGAGCAAGTCTTTCGAGGATGGGCATAGGCCCAGGGATGGGGCAGGTGACCCTGCGAGGTCAATGACCAGCCCATCCTCTGACCCAGGGCCCTCCGATCTTCCTTCCTCTTCCCCCTGTGCTGGAAGATCCTGGTACGGGGCTGATGGCCCCGCCTCCTCTGCCTGGTCACAGGACCCAGAGCTCCTCCTGGATGCTGAAAGATAGAGAAGAAAGGTACATGTCATTAGTATGTTGATTAGCGCATTGATATGTGTTCATTTCTAATTATCTGACATCTAGCCTTGAATATGGATGATTCTCTGATTAGCTATCTTATACTAGCTGTTATCTATTCTTAGGTTTCTGTTCTTGATGGTTCTTGGCTCACAACGCTATCTGTATTACGTCTGCTGTCTGTAACTGCATAGGCTGAACGGGCACACCAATACATGGACTCTCTATTACAGGGGTGTCCAAACTCTTTCCTGGATTGGAAGATATCCTTTCTGTGCACAGGTGAGTCAATCAGGATGACTGAAGAAGCGATTGACTCACCTGTGCGCAGCAGGGTTATCAAATCCAGGCATGTGTGTGGCCCACCAGGACCGAGTTTGGACACACCTGCTCTATTACTTGATTACTGTTGTGTTGACCAGGAATGACAGTGATTTGTCAGCTTCATGAATTTAATGATGCATCCATCTATCCCTTATTATTTCATGGAGCTGACATGTCAGTGTCATGTCCATGTGTAGTGTGTGTGATGCACATGTGGTGGCATGTTGCTGTATGTCATATTCACCTGCCATGGAGGCTGGGTCCTGCTGCTCCACCGGGCCTGATGCTCCAGCTGCGTCGGAGGGTGCAAGCATGGCCCTTGCAATCCCCTCATGTGCAAGGTACTTGACCCTCCGCCCCTCTGCCTCCTGCGCCATCTTCTTTCTCACCACGGCCCTGATGTCGTCAAACCGGTGCTTAATGGACCGCAGACTACGTCCACGGGCCGCCACACCATTGACCAGATCCACCACCTGCTGCCAAGCATTAGCCCTGGGCCCAGCCTTGACTTCCCTACCCCCCGAGGTGATGACGGGGTGGGCACGGATGGCCTCCAGGAGGACCCTGTTCTCCTCCCAGCAATAATTGTGGGCCCTGGACCTGCCGCCAGCCTCTTGCTCTCCAGACTGGGGATGAGGACCCTCTCCACTCTCCTCCTCCTTCCTCCTCCTACTCTCCTCTCCTCCCTCCTTCCTCTCCTCTCCTCCCTCCTTCCTCTACTCTCCTCCCTCCTTCCTCTACTCTCCTCCCTCCTTCCTCTACTCTCCTCCCTTCTCCCTCCTCCTCTCCTCTCCTCCCTCCTTCCTCTCCTCTCCTCCCTCCTTCCTCCTTCCCTCCTCTCCTCCCTCCTTCTCCTCCTCTCCTCCCTCCTTCTCCTCCTCTCCTCCCTCCTCCTCTCCTCCCTCCTTCCTCCTCCTCTCCCTTCCTCCTCCTCTCCTCCCTCCTCCTCCTCTCCTCCCTCCTCCTCCTCTACTACCTCCTCCTCTACTACCTCCCCCTCCTCAACTAGTACCTCCTCCTCACTCCTCCCCTCCTCTTCCCCACCTCCACGCCCCGGGACTCCCTGCCACTCCTCTCCCCTCTGCTCCTCTCCCTCCATCACCACCTGAAAAGAATAGAAAGAGAAATAAAGAAATGTTTTAGTGGGTTTGCCTGCTCCACCCTCGTCGCCCATTCTGATCGCCTCTAACACTATTTCTGCTTGGATATCAATGTTGTAACTAACTGCAGTAATCAACCTTAAGTGGACAGAGCCTGTGACAGCAGTGGGAGGGGTGTACAGCACCTCTCACTCTGGACCTGAGTGGCGCTGATGAAACACGCTAGATCAATACTTTCATAAACAATGTGGAAGGGTCAGTTTGCATATATACAAGGCATGCGGCTATGTCTGAGGCCAATAATATCCTATCTGCATTATACTCTGCACATATTCCTGGGAGTGGTACCTATCCTGAAGCCATCTTCTGTACCAGAGGTAGTAGGAACTACATGGTCCTGCTGGGCTAGGCTGAAAATAAGTTCTTGTCAAGCCCCATTAAAGAAGCAGTTTGGAACACCCATGTGTATTGCAAATATGTGTAGAAATCTCAATCAAACTCAAACTCAAAATCAAACTCAATCAAACTCAAAATCAAACTCAATCAAACTCAAACTCAAAATCAAACTCAATCAAACTCAAACTCAAATTTAATCAAATTAAAAATCAAACTCAAACTCAATCAAACTCAAAATCAAACTCAATCAAACTCAAAATCAAACTCAATCAAACTCAAACTCAAACTCAATCAAACTCAAAATCAAAATCAAACTCAATCAAACTCAATCAAACTCAAAATCAAACTCAATCAAACTCAAAATCAAACTCAATCAAACTCAAACTCAAAATCAAACTCAAAATCAAACTCAATCTCTCTCTCTCTCTCAATCTCTCTCTCTCTCAATCTCTCTCTCTCTCAATCTCTCTCTCTCTCTCTCTCTCAAGAGAGAGAGAGAGAGATATTGAGAGAGAGATATTGAGAGAGAGAGAGAGAGAGAGAGAGAGAGATATCCAGATATAATACGAAACAGAAAAATATAAATAACTTACCTCCCTCCACAAAACTCCTCTCCCCACACCAAATATATTCAGTAAATATAGAAATTGGCAAAACATACAAATAAAAGACAGCTTGATAGGATGAAAAGCATGTACAATGCAACTTACCTCCCTCCAAACCCCTAAGGGCCGGATCAAAAATCCAAAACACTCCAAACACCTATAAACAAGCAAAAAACACAATTGTACTTTTCACCAGTGTATTCAGTAAATATAGAAATTGGCAAAACATACAAATAAAAGACAGCTTGATAGGATGAAAAGCATGTACAATGCAACTTACCTCCCTCCAAACTCCTACGGGCCGGATCAAAACTCCCAAACAATCAAAAATACTCCAAACACCTATAAACAAGCAAAAAACACAATTGTACTTCTCGCCAGTGTATTCAGTAAATAGAGAAATTGGCAAAACATACAAATAAAAGACAGCTTGATAGGATGAAAAGCATGTACAATGCAACTTACCTCCCTCCAAACTCCTACGGGCCGGATCAAAACTCCCAAACAATCAAAAATACTCCAAACACCTATAAACAAGCAAAAAACACAATTGTACTTCTTTACATCGGCATCCGTAAATGTAGTAACGGATTCCCGTAAAAAGAACTTAAAACGCGACTTGATAATAAAGCAACTTACCTCCTCTCAACCACCAAGCTCCTGGAACCGCGTGCTACTTCGTCCGAAATCGCAACACAGTCGAGGCGTGGGCGCGTGTCATTCCTATTTATTCACTCCCACTGTCAATCAAATGGTCTATCCCGTAAATGATTGGCTGTGCGACCTGTGGCGCGATGCGTGATTCCGCTATGGTTCGTGCCGGGCGCGGCTAGTCCGTCCCCCTTCCAGCTTGCGTGCGCGCCTAAACGTCACGGCCTTCCTACATTCTGAAGGCCGCGATTCGCGTCTGGCTAGATTTAATTTACGGCCTCATCCGTTGAAGTCCACACGATGCACTTATGGCATTGTAATGAAACCGGGCTGAAAGGGCCCTAAAAGTATAAAGGAAGCAATAAAAGGCATTCGAATTACTGTAAAAACAATCCCCAATGATCAAATATGTTAATAAAAGATATCTTTTCATTGTCATGTACATCCTCAATATGGCGGCCATATTAACCCTTTAGCACTCAGAAAGGCTAGAATGTGTCCCCTAAACATATCAACATTATCTGATTTACATCTCTTTTATCACATCTACATTTTTGAACACAAATATTGGATATATTTCAACGCCACATTACATAGATCATGTAGCATGGGCACAAATTCAAATGTGAGCCAGAATATTAGGGGTTACTAATTAAAATGGCTAAACCAATCCATAATCAGGGAACTTCATAACATGATGAAGCTTAGATACACCAGTGAGCTTTTCCATTTGTGAAATCCACCCGGATAATCACATCTGGGGTAATTAGCAAGCTATATAACCACATCATCATCCATGAATTAGCAAGTCTGAACCATCATGGATAGCAGCAACCTGAGTGCGGCGTATAGGTATGTGAGTAGAGCGCAGCGTCGTAGGAATGGATATTTGTTTCGAATGTTGCGGAGTGGAAACCGGGCTGTCAGGCGTGCGACTGAGGAGTGGCTGAGGCGTGACAGAGAGGGGCGGCTGGGAGTGAATGTGGGTGATCGTGCTGATGCAATCCATGGTGGTCCGGAACCAAGCCAGGCAAGTGGCTCATCACAGGATATGCCTAGGATCATGGTGGGGGGTCAGTTAGGGGAGAGAGCTCCAGTGGCACAGGGACAGGGGGATATGAGGGCACCTGCAGACAGGGAGGAGGACCTTGATGTCGGTGATCAGCTGATGGTGGGGCCATATGAGAGACCCCTAGAGGGTGTGGCACATGAAGTGGGGGCTCCTGCACAGCCAGGGGGTGAGCAGGCCCAGGAGCCTGCCAGGAGGATTCGTGCACCCAGGGTGTACAGGGAGAGAGTCACATTAGAGGGGTTAACTGATGTGGAAGTGTATGAGCGTTTTAGGCTAACCCGTGCCAGCCTGGAGGAGCTCTATGCGGTCCTGAGGGAGGACATGGAGCCTTCCTCACGGATCAATAGAGCCATCCCAGGCATGACACGGATGTTAGCCGCCATACACATCCTATCATCTGGTAGTTTTCAGAACACTGCTAGCATAGTAGGAGGAATATCTCAGGCAAGCCTTTCAAGGTGCCTGAGCACATTCCTCCATGCTATCGTTCCGAAAACTGCCAGATACATCAGTTTTCCCCACACTGGGGAAGAGATCTTGAAGGTGAAAGCACTTCTTTCGAATGGGAGGTATCCCCAATGTGCTCGGTGCTATAGATTGTACACATGTAGCATTGATACCTCCCAGAGAGCAAGAAGTGCTGTTCCGAAATCGCAAACACTATCATTCCATCAATGTACAGGTTGTTTGTGATGCAGACATGCGCATACAAAATGTGGTTGCAGGCTTCCCGGGAAGTACTCATGATGCCCATATCCTGCGTCAGTCATCCACCCATCTTTATTTTGAGTCTGGACAAGCTCTACCTGGGTGGCTACTGGGTGAGTACCCATAAAGGATCCCCTAACATATACATCATGTTCCACTGTAATGCTATTCCATTTTTTGCATGAAAAATGCGCAACAGACAAAATAGAGTCCCTCAGTAGCGCACACAACATCTGCACGCAGGAGTTGAGATAAGGATTTAAGGGTAGACTTAGGGGTTTTAGGCTTAGGGGTCTTTGGGCTAAGGCTTTGGATTATGAGTGTTAGTGTTAGGCATGGGGTCTCAGTGGTTTGGGTTAGAGGGTTTTGGCCCATTAGTCAATAGATTCTACAACTTGCGCTCTTTGATGGACGCACATTTTGGCACACAATTTCCAACAGTGCGCTACTGTCGCCGGCTTCTGGCAGCGCCGTATTGTCCGCGCTCATTTGCCGTGCGCCATAAAGAAGGTGTGCCGACTGAGCCATTGCATCGTAGCTTGTTGCTGTGCCTAACCCGATGTGACGTGGTCATAGGAGTATGAAGTTCCAACCCAGAGATCCCTAAACTAACGTCACATTAATCATTGTGTATATTTACAGATGCTTTAACGAGCAGCACAACCTCACATTCATATCTACATGTCCCATTTTTGTTTCCTTCAGGTGATGCAGGGTATAGGTGTTTGCCGTGGTTGTTGACCCCTGTGAACAATCGACGCACAGAGGGGGAGGAGAGGTACAATGCGGCCCATGCCAGAACCCGGAATGTAATAGACAGCACCTTTGGCCTCCTGAAGATGCGCTTCAGATGTTTACATTCCACTGGCGGGGCGCTACAGTATACACCAGTGAAGGTTTGTCACATCATCATGGCCTGCTGTTGTCTGCACAATATAGCAGTACAGGCAAACTGTCTGGGTAACATTGATGATGCTCCGCTTGAACCGGTGGAGCGTCCAGTACCTCCCCCTGGTGAGGATAACGTTCAGGGGTCACAACTACGTGCCCACGTCATTCGGGAGTACTTCCCCTGTAAGTCTGAAAATAATAACAACCAACTATAATGTACCTTGATTATGGTTACTAATACATCTATTTTCTCCTTCCCCATTGTCTTACAGAATATCCAACAGTCCACAGTAGAGGAGCGCTTTGTGATGTAACATATGTCTCGTGACACATTCTTCATACTGGATCAAATACAGCCTGCTCTGATATCCGTTAATGGTAAGTATGCGCACATTCCCATACACATCATATATATTGATATCTGCCAACCTCAAGAAGCTAAGCTAAATGGATGGTCTGATGTATTCCACAATGTCAATGGATATAGGCCTCACAATCGTATTTTAAAACATCTTCACAGAACAGTAATGTTACCATTGTCTGATCATGCTATTCCACATCCCATGGAGGTCAAGGCAATTCCTAGCAATCTGGATATATGAACATACCAGCATATTGTAAACCATAATAAATGTACCTCATGGGATGCAAAGAGGGGATCTCTCCAGTTCTTTGTCAGTGAATGCTGGTAAAAGCATTCTCAGTCAGATAACAGGAATAGTCTCAAGGATGTGGTAACTAGGAATCATTGTGCAATATATCATATGGATTGTGTGACTCATCTCATCATATTGCCATTACAGAACTGTTGCCGTGTGTCAACACATTGTTTACCCACACAGACATGGGAAACGACCTGTACAGCAACAGAACATCAGCTACATCAATGTCGTCTACATTGTAAGTGAGTATTTGTGGGAAACGTGCATGTATGCATGAGAGGAAATGACTAATAACTCCATTAATGTAGGCCTAACTTTCTTTTCCCCAAGACATCCCCTATGTATTGCTGAAGCGGTCCGAAATGTTGATCAGACCATGCAGACGTGTCCTGGGGGAACATGCAGACGTGTCCTGGGGGAACAGATCTCTTCGTTGAATACTCCACTTGATCTATCCAAGGTAGAGAACCACATGTGGATGTCCGAACATGTATCAATGTGTGATAGTTGTGATCTTCCCTTTCTATTACAGGTTGCACTGGTGTCTATGTCTCTCTGTCTCTCTCTCTCTGTCTGTCTGTCTCTCTTCTCATCCCACCCACCCCTGTTTACCCTTAATTTATTGAGTCACACAAGTCTTCGACACATGACCAATTAGCAACTCCATTTTCTTGCGTTGGCAATATTACATACTGTATATTTTCGTGTTCTTCTCCCCTGTACAGCGCCACGGAATATGTTTGCACAATGCAAATAAATGAGAATTAGACTAATCCTAATATTCCCACATCAGGACAAATTAGTCTGGGCCATCATTATCATCGGACAGATGGTTAGCTTGTACGAGATCCCAATGCATAACATGTGTGCCGACATACCTACATCTGTTGGTGGCTGCTCATATGGCATATGTAAGGTTTCCACTAATATATTATTTGTGTGTTTGTATTCCAGATCCCGGTCAGAACAAGGCATGACGATAAACATCCGGACATTCCATGGCCATGTCAATGTCCTCATGTATGTGCATGTGTCCGTTTCATTGCTTTGTTGGATCCAGTTTGATATCTGCTGACCTTGACTGAATAGCCGATATGTGTCACGAGACAATTTCAATATACAATGCAGATGTGATGTGACATCTGTCAGCTGATGTTCCTGGTATATCCACAGCATGTTTATGCTCATATAGTCTATCTAGATTCATATGTACCTATTGGTTTAGACATTCTATCCTCTCCTCTCCTGCAGCACCAACCCTTCAAGATCTTTTCTTCAGTGCTGATGTGACCCTCCCTGTGCATATGGGGAAGAGTAAATCCAGGCTTGGGACTTAACAGTTAAGGAGGTTACGTTAATCTTCAGTTATGCATATGCAACAACAGTGAGTATAGATGCTCAATTCGAGAACAAACTATCCTTGATATTGCCTGGTTTGTTGTGAGTTCTCTGCAATAAGTAACATCTGACTGATATGGTCCCGGTCAGGTCACCATCTTTTTGACCAAGGTTATCTATGTGCTGCTTATTGTTGCGTGAGAACTGACGTTATGGGCTCATAGCATTCACTGATTGAGCACTTATACTTCTGATGTGGCATCAGAGTGTCCGTTTAACACACAACCATACATTTTGCTCTCCCCATATGTATATCACCTTATTCTGGATTATTATGGTCTTTCCTTATTGACTGTTATATATATGTCGTAACAATAATGAGATATATTATATTGCCTAATGTTGGTTGATACACTGTACATCCCATGATCATCTATATCAATGTAATTTTCCCTGCCTGCATTCTGCTCTCATATCCCTATTTCCCTGTGTTACTTGGATTTTGTATCCTACCCCCCCTCCACCATGATCCTTTGCATACCTGTGTTGATTAGTCAACCTGTGGCTTTGTGGCAAGCTTGCTTTGTTAATTTCTGTAAATAGTAAATATGATTTATCCGAGATGTTGTTTGTGTCTGCCTCGTCAATGTTGATACCATAGCATTTCCGTAACATCAATGAAAGGACCTTCAGACTCCACATCTGTGCTCTGCACCATCAGTTAGGGGTGTCAATAGAATTCTCACAGTGTGTTTGCATTACTGATTTCAACCATGAGGGAAGGTAGGTATTAACAATCTATATGACACAGAAACAGACAAATGAGACAGGTGTCCGTAAGTGGCTCACATCCTAATAGTGAACATACAGGGCCTCATTTAATTGCGATTTGGCCAATTGAATAGGGCTCAAACTAAGCACAGAACATATATTGTTTCCAAAAGATTTTAGTTAGTGAAAACCTTGCTTTTGGATAGATGTTTACTAACTAAAACATTTTTCCAAGAATATATGTTATGTGCCTATTTCGAGCCCTATTCAATTGGCCAAATTGCAATTGAATGAGGGCCACAGTATCTAACAGAAGTGAGTACACCCGTCACATTGTTGTTAATATTTTAGTATATCTTTTCATGTGACAACACTGAAGAAATGACACTCTGCTACAATGTAAAGTAAGTTTGCTGACCCATCAATAACTCAATACACAGCCATTAGTGTCTAAACCATTGGCAACAAAAGTGAGTACACCCCTAATTTAAAATGTCCAAATTGACACGAAATGTCAATTATGTGTGGCCACCATTATTTGCCAGAACTGCCTTAACCCTCATGGCCAGGGAGTTCACCCGAGCTTCCCAGGTTACCACTGGAGTCCTCTTCCACTCCTTAATGATACATCAGAGCTGGTTGATGCTAGAGACCTTGCACTCCCCCACCGTCAGTTTGAGGATGCCCCACAGATGCTCAATATGGTTTAGGTCTGGCGACAAGCTTGGCCAGTCCATCACCTTTACCTTCTTTAGCAAGGCAGTGTCGTCTTTGCGGTGTGTTTAGGGTCGTTATGTTATGTTGCCCTGCGGCCCAGTCTCCCAAGGGAGGGGATCATGTTCTGCTTCAGTATGTCACAGTACATGTTTGCATTCATGGTTCCCTCAATGAACTGTAGCTCCCCAGTGCCGGAGATAAATGGATAAGTCACAACGAACACAAAAACATTGATATGAGATGAACCCATCATTTTGAACCTAAACAGTGATGCAGAGAGAGGGGAGGCAGCATCTGACATCATTAGGTAAATGCATATAGGGGGAATCCACACAACGTATTATCGAAAACATATATAGACATGCATATATGTTAGGTCTGGGCCTGCATGCATGCTGCCAGCACTGAGGAGCTACAGTTCTTTGAGGGAACCCATGAATGCCAACATGTACTGTGACAAACTGAGAAAGAGCATGATCCCTACCTTCGGAGAACGGGCCGCAGGGCAGTATTCCAACATGCTAACGACCACAAACACACCTCCAAGCCGACCACTGCCTGGCTAAAGAAGCTGAAGGTCAAAAGTTGATGAACTGGCCAAGTAGGTCACCAGACCTAAACCCTATTGAGCATCTGTGGGGGCATCCTCAAATGGAAGGTGGGGAGTGTAACGGAACCAATCACTGTTTTACCCTGTTTTATGTATGTATGTTGGTTTATGCTCTGCAAAATCTTAGCCCAGACTATTGCAGACCTTGGCATAATAGATAATCCTAGTACAGAGACTCCTCATAGGATAAGGAAGTCTATTGTATAAAGTGTTTTCATTATCAGACATAACAAAGAAGGATGATCTAAGCAATGTCTGATTGTATCAAAGTAGCCAGGTAGCCTCCGGGAGGTGTGACCCACCTATTGTCCCTCTATGTGTATTGTGTGGCCAACTATGGGGGATGTGTGTATTGTCTGTGGGAAGAGATGTGTATATATATATTTCTGCCCAACAAAATAAAGTCAGTATTCATTTGACTCCCAATTGAGTGTCGTCCAATATGGGAGGTTGGGAATGGTGAGACTGTAGTGCTTCTTGGATATTGTACCGTATACCAGCGGAGATATTGTACTGCGTGTTCCAACTCCGTTACAGGGAGTGCAAGGTCTCTAACATCCACCAGCTCCATGATATCATCATGAAGGAGTGGAAGAGGACTCCAGTGGCAACCTGTGAAACTCTGGGGAACTCCATCCCCATGAGGGTTAAGTCAGTGCAGAAAAATAATGGTGGCCCCACAAAATATCGACAATTTCACTTAGGGGTGGACTCACTTTTGATATTTACCCTGAATTAATCTCTCCATGTGTCAGAAACACGAATATCATGCATCACCGTTACTGCAATCGAACTCAGGAATATTACCTCCACCCTCAGCTGCACTAGTGGCTGTTCCCCCAACCCTACATTAACACAGGGCTGGTATATTGAAGGAAGATGTATGTACTAATCCAATAACGTTGGTGTGTAGCATTCATGTGGTGTTTACCAATCATGGTGCAGTACAAACGAAAACAAACAATGATAATGTGAGCAATACATAATCTTTAATCTTATACTTTCAAATGATATAAAAAAAAAGAAAACTGGAGGCATAAATTCCGGAAATTCCATAAATTGGAACCTAAAGAGATAAGAACAAGACATCAATTAGAACAATATACGCATTGACTGCAACACCTCAACATCAATAGATCTTGGACATCAATTGCTTCTATATGCAACATGAACATGTTCTCACCTATTTCCGCTTTCGCTTGTGTGTTTCCTGGCTCTCCTGGCCTTTGGCAAACGTGTCCCTAGGCCGGCCCCGACGTCGGCGACTGGTTGGCGGCTCTTCCGGCCTGGATGCTGGTGACAAGGTCTGGGAGGTTGAAGGGGTAGCCCGGTCTTGGGGATGGCCTTCTCGGGCCATTTCGGCCCTTCGGGCATACTCCTCCATCCCAAGGTTATGCCGCCTCATCTCTTCGAACATCCTTTCATTGTGGCGTCTCATCTCCTCGAACATCCTGTCATTGTGGCGTCTCATCTCCAGCATAAACTGTTGATTTTGCTCACGCTCATGCTGGAGATGAGCCAGGAAATCATGGCACTGGGCCGCTGACAGCGCCGGACTAACTGGTGGCGACCCAGACCACTGTGTCCTCTGGGTGGAGGCACGGCTGAGGGGTGTGTCCTGCCTGACAAGAATCGCCTGCTGGGCCTGCTGGGCCTGCGGGGCCGGAGTGGCCAGAGTTGCCTGCTGGGCCTGCTGGGCCTGCAGGGCCGGAGTGGTCAGAGTCGCCTGCTGGGCCTGCTGGGCCTGCGGGGCCGGAGTGGCCAGAGTCGCCTGCTGGGCCTGCTGGGCCTGCGGGGGCCGGAGTGGCCAGAGTCGCCTGCTGGGCCTGCGGGGCCGGAGTGGCCGGAGTCGCCTGCTGGGCCTGCTGGGCCTGCGGGGCAGGAGTGGCCAGAGTCGCCTGCTGGGCCTGCTGGGCCTGCGCGGCCGGAGTGGCCAGAGTCGCCTGCTGGGCCTGCGGGGCCGGAGTGGCCAGAGTCGCCTGCTGGGCCTGCGGGGGCCACATGCCCTGCCGGGGGCCCATGCTCCAGGGCACCATTCCTTGGGGATCCATACTGTGGGCCCAACTGGGATGGGACCACATTGGGTGGCCCCACATTTGTCCAGCCCACATTGGCTGGGAGCCAGGCGGTGCCATTATCCTGGCTGGAGGGGCCATTGCTGGAGGCAATTGGTGGCATCTCGTGGTTGGCCCAGGTGGACTTTGGTATGACGGTCCTGCTGCAGGTGAGGTTGCTGCAGGTGGTCCTGCATCTTCACATGGTGCAGGAACCTGAGGAGGCAGGGGACGCCTGGCTGGTACTGAAATGAGACAAGATTTGGATTTGAGTATTGTTGTTTCCATATCTCTGAGATCAGAGTGACTTGTAATTGGCTGTGAATGTTTGACGAAAATCAAAATTGATCTGCATCATTAGTATTGTGGATCCTGGCTGGGATCTTTCCTGTTATGTGACAGCGACTGCTGGCAGCAGCAGTTGGACCAAGGGGCTGATAGATGGCGCTGCCGCTGTTATATACATTATTTTCACCTTACACAGAAGCCCAAAAGCACTAGCCCTCACACTAATCCGAACCCCTTACCTTAACACCACCATAACCCACTAAATATACATGATTATATAATCTCCAGGAAAATGCTGTGACATGTAGAGGCTGCTCACTGCTGCTACCAGCAGTCACGGTCAGATAAAAGGAAAGGGCCCATGGCTCATATGACTATATGTAATGCTGGTGCGGTGTGCCAACTGCAGTTAATTAGGACACGTGCTCATCTGAATCTGTTGGCCAGTGTGTGAGACAGACCAATCTGTGACCAATCCTCAGCAATGCGAGTTAACATGTTAATGTAACACGGTCCAGATTATGCTGTTACACGACACAAACTTGCAGTCCATCAGAGTCTGTATCCGCATATGCTGCAGTGTGCACATCCATACATGTAGTCTCATGGGGATGTACCAGCTAGACCGGACCTATCCTGTTGTATGTGCGCATCTCTGGAAGTGCACCGCCAACGACTCTAGCTACGCCAGCCCAGCAGGCCAGGTAAGTGGTTATGGGTTTCGGGTTCTGGCTACAGTTAGGGGGTATGGGTTAGAGTTAGAAAGTGGGGTTTAGGGGGTTAGGGTTAGAGGGTTAGGGGCTTTGGGTGTACCAACTTTTTTTGACGGCTACATGGGGACGCAAACGCAGCCGCATCCCTAGAGTCGCGGCGGCACTCTTCCAGCACATACTGAAATGCCCACATAAAACAGGATACATCCGCTATACCTAGTTTCAAAATGTACATGAATTCTAAGCAGTAGGAGGTTTAAGCCAAACAGCTATGGATGGGCCAGTTTAACATGGAGTAGAGTGTGACAGGGGAACTCATGACAAAAATTGCAATGGAGTTGTCATGTATGCTTTATATGCACTGGGAACCAACAGCAAACATAACAGTAACATCAATAGATTTGCAAAACGGTATCATAATCAGTTGTGGGAGGAGGGATTGGACATATATTTCATTGCTAACAATTCTGACGAGTATATTTCTTTACACTGGATTTACATGATTTTTGCGGCCTCATATATCTGTAGTCACAACCAGATATCATACAGTGCAATTCAACGTCAGTTATCTATCTGTGTGGGGTACATGTGCGTACATATGAGGGTGTTACGGTGGACATGGTACTCACATTGCAGGCTTTGTGACTGACCCAAGTCCACCAGGCCAAGGAGGCCCACGACTGACACTGGCTGGATCATGTCGCGGACTGTGGCCTCCCAACCGGGGTATGTGAAGGTTTCTGGCGGCCCACCACCGGTTCCACGTGCCGCATTGGCCTCATTCGCCATCTTCTTTTTGATGTCAATGCGGCAGTCTTGGTACCGGTGCTGGACAGACTGCCAGGCACGATTCGCATACCCCAGCGAGGAGACCTCAGCCGCGATCTCCTTCCAGGCATCTGTCCTCTGCCTGGGCCTCACTTCGCTCCCACCGGTTAGGATGGAGTGTCGGGCTTGTACTCCTCTAACCAGTGTTTCTATTTCCTGGATGGTGAAATTTGCTGCCCTTTTTCGTGCAGCAGCTGGCTGGCCAGCCTGTGGCTGGGGGGGCTGCTCTCCATGCCCTTCACTGCCTTCTCCCTCCATCTCTCCTCCTCTGACAGCATACAACACAGTCACAGATTTACGAATTTCCCTCCCTTTTAAACTATTTGTGCCCTTGATTGTCATCTACCTATTGGTTAATTGATTTCAGGTTTGATTTCAGGATTACGGGCTTGAGACTTGGCCGTAGCTTCTTAGTGAAGCACGTACGGGTTTGGCGGATGATTGCCCTCCAAGCCCGTAGCTCGTTATTCAAACACTTGCGGGCTTGCATGATAGATGAAGTTAAATATCTTTATTTGCGGATTTGAGAGTAGGGGAATGTTGAGCTATTAATTCTAAAACCAAACATCACTTTCACTTTTAATAAAAGTACAGGATGGCTTTTCTATGCTACGACTTGTAAATTAGCCCTTTACGACCCGTAGGTCTATTTTACCCATTTACGGACTTGACGGAGGCTAATCCCGCAGCCTTTGCGGGTCTGAGGTGCTCCAAGCCCTCGGGACTTTGTCCACAGATATTTGACAAGAATTTTAAAATACAAAATTTACGGATTTGAGTGTAGGGGAATGTTGTGCTATTTTTGCTAACACCTACAATCACTTTATAGTCTCCTCAGAGTGCAGGATGGCTTTATTTCGGCTTTATAATGTGCTTAATTGGTGCTAGCGGAACCTTTTTGGTGCAAGTAAGCTGCGGCTCGGTTTTAGCCTTGCAGAGAGGTTTCCCGTAGCAATTGAATAGCAACCGGGGCTTTCTTGCGGCAGAAACTCTTGCGGCCGTTTAAGATCAAAGGCTTTCCTCCGGCGCGAGTGGCCGCAAGGATTAGCAAGGCTCCGGCCGCAAGCCTGCCGGAGCCCCTGGCCGGAAGGGAATAGAATAGCCGAATAGCTTGCGGCCGGTCCTTGCGGCCCCGCATCTCCTACGGCCGTTAATAGAATGAGGCCCCATGTCTACTAAACAGAATAATAAATCTGTTTAGGGATATCTAACTGATAACCATTCTTATGTCCCCATTTTGTTTATAGGTTATGGGTCAAAGGGGTCATTAGTTAATTAAAGGGATGAAAATTCAAAGGTCCGAGAGCGCCATCTTATGGTTCAAGGAATAAATGTCTCTATAGAAAAATATATTCATTATAAAATTTAAATATGTGATGACATCAGGAGAGATTCTATTGGTTATTAGATATTTTAACTGATTTGGGATTCTGATAGGCAAATAAGCAAGAGGTATAGTTATGGATAGAAACAGGATCAAAGAGGAACAAAAAAAGAAAGACAGAGAGAAAGGAAGTAAGAGAGAAAAACTTGGATCTTGTGGAAAAGGCCAGACAATTTTGGAATTAACCAGTGGAATCTTGTCATAATTGGTAATGTATAAATTGAAATATTTTATTTTATGATATAATTCAAAACCATTACCATAATTTCTCGGTTTGGTTTATTTCTTATCAAAAAGTTATTTAGATTTCCTTTTGTCATTGAAATTTATAAATACGGATATAAATTTTAATACAAAATTAGATATCTCATTTTTCTTTTTGACCAATACAGATAAATTAATTTTACTTAGCTAACTTATCAATTATATTATAAAATACTTTACCATAATTGTGTTATATTTAATACATTCCTGTATAGCTATATTATAATATCATTAGACATTATTAGTACATGTTAAAAGTTTTTGGGTGAATTTTATTAATTGATTTATCTGATTTTGTTCTATGGGTTGCTATTCCAGGTTTTATTGTACATGTGATTGAGATAAACTTTTATATTGAAATTTTAGGACTGTATAGAAGATATAAAATAATAAGTATTACAATATGATGTATTAATTTTCTTTTTATATCTGGCTGGTTATATTGTGTTTTTTTTTTTGCTTTTGATTTGATATATTACATTTTATCATTAGACTAGTTGATTTTATTATTTTCAATAAATGTTATTTTATAAAAAGGAATATGTGTCTATAAATTGATTCTGAACTCAAAAAATTAATTATTCTATATTATTTAGAAAATAATATGTCGTATTAATCCCGACATATTTGGAGGCCCCAGCGAGAACTATATCTTTATAGACACGTGGTCAATTATTTAATTGATTTAAAACTTTTTATTGAATAACACTTGTTGAAAAAAAAATGGCTGAAGGTGTTTTTGGTTCTGAAACAGTAGGGGCATTATCTTTAGATGACATAATTGGTCATGGTAAACAGGGAATGGAGTTGTTAATTAAAACTTTAATTTCAAATGTATATCCTGTTTGTGAGTACAGGGAACAGTTGTTGTTGTTTTATTTGGATAAAATACATCCCGAAATTGATGGTGATACAATTGATGATTGGTTAAATAATAAGAATTTGTTGACAACTGTGATGAGTACTATAAATGCAATTCAAATTAAATCAGAAAGAAAGAAGCATTTAGCTAGGTTAACTACTGTTTGGATGGAATTAGCCAGAAGCTGGAAATATCAAAATTCCCAAAAAGAAATTACCATAAAAAATTTAAATAATCAAATCCAGGAAATCTCTATAACTTGTCAAACTTTGAGAGATTTACATGGAGAAAAAACGCAGCTAGCAGATCAGCAGTTTATCAAAATTAAAGAATTAAGGAAGAAAGTTGTAGAAACGACAGAGACATTTAACGCAGCTCAAGATTTAAATGGTAAATATTCAGAGAAATGTGATGAATTACAGGCAATAATAGATAAATTGGTAGCTGAGCGTGCAAAAGATACCGGTGAGAAAAGTCAAAAATCAGTTCAATTTGAGGAATTGTCTGAGAAATATGAATACCTAAATGAGAAAGCTGAACATGCTGATAAATTAGCGCAAAAGTATGTTCAGGCTTGTCAGGACTTAAAGATAGAACAGAAGAAATTGCAACAAAAGATTGAATTCTTAACTCAAGAATTAACTGATGAGAAAATTCATGAGGCTGAGATACTTGTAGAGAATAAAAAGATCCAAAAATTACTGACTGTAGCTAAGAATGAGATAAAACAATACCAACAGGATGTTGAAAATCTAAAAATGGATTTAAATAGGGCTCCAGATTATGCCTCAAGTAAAATTGTGATAAAGGACTTTAGTGATTCTGAGGAAGAATTAGAAGTAGTACCTTCAAGGAATAAACATAAACGATCACCCATACAAATTTTACATAGCTCTAAAAATGAAACTGATAGTGATGAAGATATACGATCAAATAAAAGACTCTCCTTCCATGAGAAAGCCCAGGCTATAAGCAAATTAATTAAACCCTACACCAAAAATTCTAAATTGTCCATAGAAGACCACCTTGATTCATTAGAAAGGGTGATGGTTGAACTAGGGATAAGGGGGCTAATGATAAAATATCATACCTCCCTTGGTCATTTGATAGCTCTTATACCTCATTTTTCACCTCTCTCCATGATAGCGATATAAATGATTGGGAAATATATAAATCTGAGGTGAGAAAATACTTTTCTGAGTATAGAAACACACAGGCTGCTATGAAAGCAGTTCATAATCTTAGATGTAAACCTGACGAAAGTCCAAAATAATTTTTAATCACATTAAAACATGCTTATAGACAGACTGCAAAAAGACAGACCCAGAATCTCCTGAATTTAAGAGAATTTACTTCCATGCACTACCTTTGTATATTCAGAGAAATATGGCGCGTCATTTTGATGACGCCAAGCCTTTAAGTTGGTTGGTAAATGAATGTACTAAAATATATGAGATTCAGCTTGATGATGGGAATAATTATAAGCGAAGGGAGAAATGTAATAGTCAAAATGTGGCAGAAATTTCTGTTAAACCTAATTTACAGTATGAGACAGGTACAAAATCTTACGCAGATGTGGTTAAAGGTTCAAACAAATCAAGTCAGGCACAGTCATCATTTAGGCCAGTAAAAATTGCAAGTGAAAAATCTCAAAATGCAAATAATGATTATTTTTTATGTTAGTCCAAATTACATGGGAAACAATCCTATTAAAAATTATGTCTGGAGGCCAAAATCTCCTAGTGCAGAAGGAAGATTAACCCCTCCAATGCCCAATACTTAAAATTATTCAGAGAGTCAAAGGGTTAAAAGATATAGCCAAAATCAAAATTCTAAACCATCATCTAATTTAGAAGAGCAGGTTAAAATTTTGACACAACAGATGGCTGCATTTATGGCAGGATTTAATACTCAGTCAGTGAAAAATAATCCAATCCAAGACGGTCAAACTTCTCAAAGCCAAAGCCAATGACTGAATACTAATTGTGAAAATAGATTAGTGATCAATAACACAAACAGAAGTGATACATGTGAATCTCTTGATTCAAATAAAAATATAAAAATATGTTCTAAAAAGAATGTTAATGATTTATTTCTTCTTCCTGAGTATCCTTTCTCTTCAGAAATTCCTATTCAGCAAGGGAGGGGTATTTTCAAAACCAAGGAAGATGACCCAGAAGATATAACTGTTGACCCTTTAAGCTCACAGGAGGTAACACAGATTGAACCAGAGTTTACCGGTAAAGGGTTAATAGCTGAAGAAGAACATTGCAATGTCATGACAGATGATTTATTACCTGTTCAGTTTATTGAAAATGAAACAAATGTTAATCAGGAAATTGCTGATAGTCCTACAGAAATAGTTATAAATTAGATAGATCATACTCCACAATCTGACTTCTTAAATAAAAATAAACAATGGAAGAAGTTAGAGATGTTAAGACATACACATTTCTTATGTGAAATGGAGGAAATACAGAACCGATATTATGTTTCTGTTGGTATACAGAATGTTGAAACTTTAAATCATAAAGCATTAATTGATACAGGTTCTCAAGTCACAGTAATTTCCAAAGAGACATATGAGGAAATTGAGAGTAGAGCCAAAAAGAAAGCCATTCTGAAACCATTCGTTGGAATTGTTAGAAATTTTGATGGTATTAAAGTTAATACTGTAGGCCATGTGTGGTTAGATATCAGAATAGGAAATAAACAAATGAAACATCCATTTATTATAGTGGATATTCGTAGTTACAAAATTATAATTGGGACTGATTTACTTAGAAGATTTAGTCCAGTAATTGATTTTATTGATGGTGTGATATGGTCACAAGTTAAAGTTCCCATCAATTATGATCAGGTTAAACAACCTCATATGCAAAGGAATTGTCATGTTTTTGAGAAAAAAGAGGAATCAGTAGAGATTCACTTCCAAAATAATCAAATGCCTGAGATGACAGTACTTAAATGTAAAGACATTAATGGAGAACAAGTAAACAATGAAAATGTGATCCAAATTGATCAGACGCATATTAAAAATATTCAAATAGAGGGAAATGTATTAACTATCTCTTTAAATAAGAACGATTCTAAGCCTTTAAACATAAGTAAACACTCTAGATTTCTAGTGGAAATAGAAACCAATGATGAAGGTTTATTTATTCCTGTTGATATTCCAGGTATGAGAAATTCTCAACAAGCAAAACTAGCTCTAAAACATGAGCATAGCTATGTTAATGAGAGCTTATTGAAACAAATAAAGATTACTAATTTAATCCGAAATACACAACCAGATGATCAATGGGTATATAAGATAGATCATGAAACTTCAACTCATGCTATTATGGCAAAATGTTTATTACCTCTTTTCATTGGGGGTAAAAGAGTTATGCACCTATTCTTAGTTATTGAGGGTTCCCAATATCCAATCTATATTGTAAATGAGTTATTACATCGCTTTGCATCTCAAATTGATTTGATCAATAATGTTATTTGGTCTAGACTACAGGATAAGCTCTTAGAATTCCTCAGAAGCATTGAAATCTGCACAACAAATGCCTTATGCAGTAACCGTGCAAATGGAACAAAGTGTTACAATACCAGAGGGGGTGGCACAATTTCCTCTCCCTTTACAGGTAAAAAGGGGTCAAAAGATTAAAGGTATTGATGCCTTTGTAAATCTTAATCATCAGATGCAACAAAAAGGCCTCACCCTCATTCATACACCTCTAATTACTATAACACAGATATCTTTCATTATTCTGGTAAATAACACAGCATCCCATCCAATACATTTGGAGAAGGGATCCCTAATAGGTATGGCTATAGATTCTGAGTATTTTACTTCTGAACTTATGAATTTTGTTATTGGTTTGATACCAGAGAATTATGTAAATGATGACCAGATTATCAGTGTTTTGACACACAACCTGAGGGATTATTTACTGTTCAGTCTATTTACCCTTTTAGTTTCACTAAAAGTAACTGTGATATTATGGATAATGAACTTATTTTTAACCAAAACATTGATGAACAAGAGTATGAGAAATATCAGAGCACTGAGACGCAGGTAAGTATGATCACTACTGATTTGTCTACACAATTGGAGGAGACTTATGAGATTAGTCAGCCTGAGGTATTCCCTGGGTTTAGAGAAAGAGTTGAGGAACAGATAGCTTTAGCTAGCGGATGTTCTAATGACATTGAGCGCCCAAAACTAAGACAAGTATTAATTGATTACCAAGATATGTTCTCTAAGGATTCATATGATTGTGGTTTGACAAATTTACATGTCACTAAAATTAAAACTGACCCAAATATGCCACCTGTATTTGTGAAACAATATCGACTCCCTCTTGCCTCTTATGAATCATTGGCAGATATTATCAAGAACCTAGAGTCTAGGGCAGTGGTGGCGAACCGGTGGCACGCCGCGCCCCTTCTGTGGGCACGCGGCCATAGGTCGCCGGCATCAGTGCAAACTGCTTCCGAGAACTTGGAGGCAGCCGGCAAGGGGAGGGATCAGAAGAACGATCCTCCCGCGAGCAGGCTATGCGGAGCGTTGTCGCGCGTTCCCATGGCAACGCTCCCCACAGCATTGCGCGGACTGAGGACCGAGGACTGAGGAAAGGCGAGGCGAACCGAGGCATAGCTAGAGCTACTAACCACCACCGACTGTGTCCCCCCCTCCTTCACCAAAGGTAAGAAGAAGGGAGGGGGGGATAAATAAAAATAATTTGATTTTATGATAGGAATAAAAAAAAAAATCTTCCTTTACACACATCACCCCCCCACTCTCTCGTACAGCACCCCCCCACTCTCTCATACAGCACCCCCCACTCTCTCATACAGCACCCCCCACTCTCTCATACAGCACCCCCCCCCCACTCTCTCATACAGCACCCCCCCACTCTCTCATACAGCACCCCCCCTCTCTCTCATACAGCACCCCCCACTCTCTCATACAGCACCCCCCACTCTCTCATACAGCACCCCCCACTCTCCTACAGCACCCCCTACCCACTCACAAACACATACACTGCACCCCTCAATGCAGTGTGTGTATTTAACAGTCTATATGTGTGTACTCAGCTGTGTGTGTGTGTGTACTCAGTTGCGTGTGTGTGTGTACTCAGCTGCGTGTGTGTGTACTCAGCAGACCGTGTGTGTGTACTCAGCAGACTGTGTGTGTGTACCCAGCAGACCGTGTGTGCGTGTGTGCACTCAGCAGTCTGTCTGTGTGTATCCAGCATTGTGTGTATTGAGCAGTCTATATAAGTGTATTTAGCAGTCTGTCTGTGTGTGTATTTAACAGACTGCCGACTACGCACAGACAGCTGAGTACACACAGACTGTGTGTGTGTGTACTCAGCAGACTGTGTGTGTGTACTCAGCAGACTGTTGGGAAAAAAAGTCTGCTGAATACACACACAGACAGACTGCTGAATACATACACACAGTCTGCTGAGTACACACTGCGGAATAGACATACTGTCTGCTGAATACACACACACAGTCTGTGTGCGTGTATTTAGCGGACTGTGTGCGTGTATTTAGCGGACTGTGTGTGTATTCAGCAGTCTGTGTGCGTGTGTATTGTATGTATTGCAATTGTTGGAGATGCTAATAAATCTAAGCTTAATTTTATCTATAATTAAAAAATGTATTCCTGTGAGATGTGTGTAGGCAGGGCCCTAGTGCACTGTTTTGCCCAGGGGCCCATAATGTTGTTAAGATGGCACTGGTGGGTGGGATAGAGGGCTGCGAGGGAGCAATGTTCCAGCACTGCTCCCTCCGCTGATGCCGCCTAATATATTTAGCTGATGACGTCTAATATATTTAGCTGTTGTACTATGATTCTCTCTCCTGCATTATTTTACTCGCTTCAGTCACCCCCCTTGTTATTTTATTTGAATTCTAGCTCCAGGTATTTCACTCTTAATTGCTTTTAGCATTCATGGTGTTCTTTTATGTGATTTCTGCTTAGGACTTTTTTTATATCGTAACTTCCATACCTGTTTTGATCTACGCTTAGTAGATCAGCCCCCCTTGAAACCATTTATAATTTTTATTCAGTGATTCTGATGGGGGCTAACCACTGTGCCACCAATGTTATTTTGATGGGGGCTGACAGCTGTGTCACTGTTTTTATTCTGATGGGGCTGACCACTGTGCAACAAATGTATTTTACTATTTTCTGTAGATTTTGGACTGCCTACGTTAGTGGAGAGTACCAGTGAAAGTGGTGCAACTAATGATTATTCTCATAATCAATTGGCTGTTTTGATTATTTTCATAATCAGTTGGCTGATTGTTTTGATTATTTTATTTATTTTTTGCAGCACTTAATCTAAATTGCTCCCAAACCTTAAAAGACTTGGACACTTTTTTGCAGAGGTTTAATCTGGTATGTATCCAAACCAGATTAAACATTTTTGGGACAAGCCCCACAACAGACCAGAAAAACC
The DNA here is from genome assembly GCA_027410445.1 of Discoglossus pictus. Classification (NCBI taxonomy): domain Eukaryota; kingdom Metazoa; phylum Chordata; class Amphibia; order Anura; family Alytidae; genus Discoglossus; species Discoglossus pictus. The sequence goes on from CM050166.1 coordinate 233,813,714, forward strand.
AAATCCTAACATGTACCAGCCGCCAAAATGAAGCTTCCAGTGCCCTCTCTCTGCATCTAAGTCCGTCAAACACAAAGAGACATATCACTTATTACTACACTGTGAGGGTACATGTCACTCACCAGCACGCTACGACTGTCAAACCTTGGAGTGTGGTAATAAATGACAAGTGTCCTTTCCACCGTTTACATTCGTAGTGTGGTAATAAGTGATATGTACGGTTTCTTTGTGTTGGTGAGCAATATGTACCCTTACAGTCTTTTGTTTTTATACATTTTGTGTTTTTATAGACCTCACGTCACAAACACAAAAAATGTGTACAGCAAAAAAAGCAAAGTTTAAAACAGATAGTGGAAGATCATTCCAAGAAACTTGGACAGAATCCCTTGGAGTGATTGAACGAAATGGAAAAGCGTTAGGTATTCTGTGTAGTGAAAGTGTTGTGTCCCGCACATCAAGTGTTAGACGTCACTTTGACACCAACCACAAAAGTGTTGCCAAACTTGGAGAATCTGAAAGAAAAGAGTTTCTTAAGGATTCATTAAGGAAATATCACTCCCAGTATCGTAGTTTTTCCAACTATCTTTCTAAATCAAATCATCTGACAGTTGCCAGCTTTCAAATTTCACTGTGCATAGCAAAACATGGTAAGCCCCTTTCTTTTTTTTTTTTTTTATTGATCATAAAACATACATACATCAAAATAAAATTTAAAAAAAGAAATCATTTTCCCAGCAGATACAAAAAACACAGGTACAGCATAGCAATCCGTGACCGAATAAGACAGTCCATATATACAACTGACCAATATTTAATTCTAAAGAGAATATCTCTGGACCAAATAACAATGTTAGTAAAACTAGCAAACGTCGGTAACCATATGCTTCGATTATTTCTTTTTTCCGTGTTCCCGATTTAATATTTATCCATATACTGCTCCCAAATGGTCCAATTAATAGTGTTTATTTTCTTGGACTTTTCGTTAATATTTTCTTTCATCAAATCTTTATTGTAATTGATTTTATTAATGACCTCTTTCCACTTAGGAATTTCTAATTTATTCCAATATTTAACTACCATTGCTTTAATGATCAGTAATATATGGGATATCAATAATTTATTACTGGGGAAAAAATTTTCGATCCCTATATGGAACAATATTAACTCCGGGGAACACGGACATCTTGTCCCTGCAATTATCGTCAGGTGTCCACAACATTCTTCCCAGAATTTTCTTATCTTATCACATTCCCACCAGATATGATGTGCATTGCCTTCTTTGCCACAGCCTTTCCAGCATAGTGATGATTTTTGGGAATCAAACTTTTTCATAGTTGCTGGAACCAAATACCACTTTTGTGTCAATTTAAAGTACACCTCTCTATACATGGTATTGATAGAGGATTTCTTTATTAACCTAAAGGCCCTTAACCATTCTTGCTCGTTATAATCTATATTAAGGTTATATTCCCAATCTTTTATACTCTTTGTTTTCCCAAATTTCATAAGTTTAATCCTACTTTTACTAATTTTAGATACCAGATGGTTCACCTGACCTTTAATCATAATTGCTTCCAAGTCATACAATTTATCTATTTTATCACATATAAATCCCTTTTGTTTCATTTTTTCTAACATCATTCCATATTTTATCCATGAGAAGGATTTTGGTATCCCTTTCTCCTGTAGTTCCCTTTGCTTTAATAAGCTGCCTTCTGGATATAGATCAGCTATATACAAAATTTAAGCTTTTTCTAGTAAATTCACTTCTGTATTAAATGATTTATCTCTTAATATATCTATAGGTATAGAAGCGAAAGGTATATGAAATAACTCTGCTCTAATTTTACTTTTCCCCCAGAATTTTATAATAGATCTAATACCTTCTGGTAATTTCTCCCATATTGTTTCTTTTCCATTAAATTTCCCCAGTAATGTTCTTATTGGGGTAATTCCCACGAGCTCTTCCTCGATGTTTTTCCATCCTACTATCCTATGTTGTAAATTCATATTAATTATATGAGATATTGCTATATTTTCACTAATCGTTTTCATATCTGGAGATCCCATACCTCCCAGATCAAACTTTCTATTTGTTATAGTTTTTTTAACTCTCACTTTTTTCCCTGCATATATAAATTTATCTATTATTTGCTGAATTATTTTAATGATATATTCCGGAACTTTTTCCGGGACACATCTAAATAAATATGTTATTTTGGGGACGATACTCATATTAACTATGGCTATTCTAGCCGACCATGAGAATCTTGTTGTATTCCAGTCATATAATAATATTCTGATCTGTTTTAATATTTCTGTTATATTATTAACTATAATTGTATTATTTTGGAACGTAAATTTTATACCTAAATGAGTGACATACTTAGTATTCCAATTAAATGCATATAATTTTTTTAATTTGTTTAATGAATCTTGCTCTATATAATTATGAATAATGTCTGATTTCAGAGGATTTATTTTAAAATATGAAACTCTACCAAAATCAGTTAGCAAAAGTTGTAGATTGGCGCATGAATCTATTGGGTCTGTTAATGTTAGCATGATATCGTCTGCAAATAGCATTATTTTGTAATCGTTGTTTCCTATTTTTATACCTTTAATATTTTCAGCTTTCCTTATTAATGAGGCCAATGGTTCCATAAAAAGCAGAAAAAGCAATGGGGAAAGGGGGCATCCCTGTCGTGTACCGTTACTGATCCCGAACCTCTCTGTTTCGAAGTTTGTACCTGTAATATAAGCTGTTGTATCCTTATAGATAGCTTTAATTGTTTTAGAAGCGAAATTGACAAACCCAAACTTCTGTAATACTGCATCCAAGAATTCCCAACTAACCCTGTCAAATGCTTTTTCTGCATCCAGTGACAGGATTAGTGTGGGGATCCTTCTTTTCCTAATGGAGAACATTAAGTCAATTAGACGTCTAGTGTTGTCTGATGCCTGACGGTCTTTAACAAAGCCTGATTGATCGAAATGTATCAACTTTGGTATAATTTTGTTTAATCTGTAAGCCATGATTTTTGTATATATTTTTAGATCTATATTAATAAGTGAAATAGGACGATAACTAGTTACTTCTTCTGGATTTTTCCCAGGTTTTAAGATATTAATTATTTTAGCTTCTGATAGTTCTGACGGCATTTTCCCATGATTTTTAATCTCATTAAATATATTTTGCAAATGTTCACCAATTTCTTTTTGAAACATTTTATAGTATAGATGGTCGAAGCCGTCTGGACCTGGGGCTTTATTAACTTTTGCTTTATTAATTACATCCTCTATTTTTTCCACGGAGATATCTTGGTCTAAAAATCTTTGATATTCTTCTTGTAATTTTGGTAGAGTCACTTCACTCAGAAATGTATTTATCTCTTCTTTACTAGGTTTTTTAAATGTGGAATTATTATTTAAATTATATAGTGAGCTATAAAACGTCTTCATAATTTCACTTATTTTATAATGGTGAGTATTCAGAATGTTATCAGGTCCTCTTGAACTATAAATTTTATTTTGATTTTTTTGTCTTTTTAATTTATTAGCCAGGTATTTACCTGTTTTATTACCCATTAACAAATTGGATTGTTGAAATTTCCCAATCAGAATCAACCTGATTTTGTAAAATTTTATTTTTTTGGGCTTTCTTTTTTGCGATCAACTCTGATCTTTCCACCAATGGGTTCGCTCTATTTTCTCTTATTTGTTTCTCCAATTCTATATAAAGTAATCTCAAGGGTTTCCCCCTTTCCCCATGCATCACTGCCATCCGTGAAATCATTTGACCTCTTATAACTGATTTATATGCACACCAGAGCATGGATGGTGAGTCTACGGTATTTTTATTAATTTTAAAAAATTCATTTGTTTCCTTTTTTAGGAATTCCAAAGTATGTTCATTCTTGAATAAAATCGAGTCTAGCTTCCATTTTTTTTTATTTTTACTTATCTTTTCTTCTTTTAAATTAATACATACCATTGAATGATCTGACCATGTAGCGGTAGTTATTTCTATATCCTTGATCTGTCTTGTTGTATGTATATCTGTTAAAAAATAGTCTAATCTTGAGTAAGAATTAAAACGATTTGAAAAAAATGTATAATCCCTCTCATATGGATGTAATAATCTCCATGCATCGAAGAGATCATCGTTGGATGTTATTTTTTCAAAATCTTTAGAGGTCTTTTTAATCTGATTTTCAGAATTTTTTTTTATTGTTCCTATTCTATCTTTTACCGGATCCAACACCATATTAAAATCACCTCCAATTAAATAATTGTCCCTTTCTAATTTTTTTTTTTTCTTTCAGTATCTTTTTGAAATATCTAGTTTGTTTTACATTTGGGAGATATATATTGGCTATTGTCATATTTACTCGATTTATTGTACCACACCATATTATATATCTTCCTAAGGGATCAATAATTTTAGCTTCCTCAAGGACTTCTATATTATGACTGAAAAGAATTGATACCCCTCTAGATCTTTTATTATATGTTGAATCTATTTTAATGTTATAGTTTTTATTGTTTACATATCTTAGGGTGTCTTTGCCCCAATGAGTCTCTTGTAATAGGAGAATATCTGCTTTATTTTTTTTATAATTATTATAAGCTATTTTCCTTTTTGATGGTGAATTTAGTCCATTGACATTATGAGTTATTATTTTAACCATTTTTTACAATTAATGCATTTACCTTTTTCTTTTGTATTTTTTGTGGTCTCTTTTTGATATATCTAGTTCTGTCTCGCCTCTTACCATTAATTGTACCTGTATAGACTGTACCCCTGGGAAATTCATTCATTCGTACTTTCTTACAAACCTTGGGCATATTTTTCTTAGAGCTTGAACTAAGTCCAAGTTTACTTATTTTCATATTTTTGCCCTCCTTTTCTATATTATTTTTTAGGGCTATTATGCCAATTTTAGGAAATGCTAGGAGTTTTAATAAACTTACTAGTTCATTAGTTGGGAGATCATGTGTTCTTATTTCCCTATTTTTTCCCATTCTTAATTATTATAACTTTTTATATTAATTTAAATTTTTCACTTACTCTCGTTTACCCCTCTTATCTTCCTTTGATCTTTTGTCCAACTACAACTCTATAGGGGAGTGTGAAAAATAGGGAAGTATTTCCTTAGCCTCAAAGACCAAGATATTGCCCTGTATTGTATTTTATATGATATCAACCTACAATTATATATATTGCATTTTTTTTATTTTTTTTGTAGTGTATTCAGCTACCCTTATAATTATATATATAAAAAAAATTCCTCCTTTTTTTTTTTTCCTTTATTTATTATTTCTTGTTTCCTTTCTTCCCTGGACTGGACACTACCGTCCTGACTCCTCCCATCTCATCCCCTCATATTTCTCCAAAAATAAATATCTTTACTTCTATTCTTAAATCAATTTCTGTCAGGACTTTACCCACATATAGTTATTTAAATATCTATAAATTACCCTTTTGACCTTTTACCCTAGAATAACAAAGTACCTAAATTTCCCCCTATATAACTATAACCGAAAGGAAGTCCATACCATTTTCTCTAGATCTTGTAATCAACTCAAACTAAGGGCCTCATTCTATTATCGGCCGTAGGCGCTGCGGGGCCGCAAGGACCGGCCGCAAGCTATTCTGCTATTCTATTCCCCTCCGGCCGGGGATTCCGGCAGGCTTGCGGCCGGCGCCTTGCTATCTCTTGCGGCCGCACGCGCCGGAGGAAAGCCTTTGATCTAAAACGTCCGCAAGAGTTTCGGCCGCAAGAAAAGCCCGGTTGCTATTCTATTGCTCCGGGAACCCTCTCTGCAAGGCTAAAAGCGAGCCGCAGCTTACTTGCAGGAAAAATATCCCGCTAGCACCAATTAGGCACATAATATAGCCCAAATAAAGCCATCCTGCACTTTGAGGAGACTATAAAGTGATTGTAGGTGTTAGCAAAAATAGCACAACATTCCCCTATACTCAAATCCGTAAAAAAAAAAATTTATTATATATGTCAAATATCCATGTAAAAAGTCCAGAGAGCTTGGAGCACCTCAGACCTGGCCACGCTGCGGCCGGAAAATAAACAGTAAATGTAAACTCGGATTTGGGATGATGTGCAAGCTTGAGAGGGGGTTACTATTAATCCTCATGTCCCCCAATATGATCCGTAGCATTTACAGAGCTGTACAGTGCTGTCTTGAATTTATTTTTGACTTTAAAAATTTCGGAGCTTACGGCCGGTTCCAAGATATGCGGCCGGCCGTAAGGGGAGATCCTTGCGGGGCCGTATAATAGAATTGCGAGGTAACAGAACCCCAGCAAGGAATCGCAGCCTTACGGCCTATTTACGGCCGATAATAGAATGAGGCCCTAAGAATTTAATGTTTACCAATAATCCTAATAATAATATTTTCAGATACCCCTTTTTCTCTTTTGTTTTCCTTTTTCCTTCTTTTTTCCCTCTTTTCCTCCTTTACTCCCAGAGGAATAATATGGACTCCCCTCGGTACAAATAGCTTAAAATCTTAAAATTGTATTACTTTATGTGTTTTAAAGTGTTTAATAATCTATTGAATATTTCTATGTATCTATAAAGTGCGTATCAATAAAGTGCTTAATTTTCCCCCCGTTACATCCGTGTTCTCTCAAAAAAAATTCTTCCTAACTATCATTTTATACTAGGGATAATCTCAATTATACTAAGTATTAATAATTCCTTCTATATTCTCAAAATTCATATTGTTATTCTTTCTACAACCTTTTATATATCACCAGTGAATCTATCCAATCTTCAAATTTTTTTTTACTCCTTTATATAATTGCAGTGCTTCAAGTACTATTTTTAAATTTCTATACCTCTATAAAGTGCATAAATAAGGTGCTTATATTTCGCCACCATAATATAGGTTTTTTACTCCTTTGCAGAATTAATTAAGGTGCTTCATAGTCTATTATTTAACTTCTATATTTCTATAAAGTGCATACAAATAAAGTGCTCAAAATTCTCCACCATAGTATTGGTAATCTCTTGGGGGATGTTTGTATCCTTTCTCCTATATACTATAAACCACTACTACTTATCCAATTATGTATATAAACCAACCCCAAAAGGGGATATCTTAAAAAAAGAGCAGTAAAAAATGCATCCATATGTAGTCCACTTTTCTTCTAGGATCTTTTCCTCTCTTCCTTAACCTCTATTATTTCACGACCCATTCAGGGTTCTTTAAGTTTAGTTCGGTGTGAATTTTAGGAAGAGTTGAGAAGTCCACTTCTATATTCCATTTTTGTAGCAGCAAAAGTCCTTCTTTAACAGAGTCTATTTTGTTCCAAGTATTATCTTTCATTATATATAGTCCCGTGGGATATTTCCATCTGTATTTAATTTCTGCTTTCCTTAAACTTTGTGTTATTGCCATATATTCTCTTCTTTTATTCAGAGTATATTTAGACAGATCCGGAAATATTTTAATTTTATCATATGGGACATCCATTGGTCTTTTTATGGAATTGGCTTTGATTATTGTGTCTCTATAGTAAAGGGATTGAAGATTGACTATAACGTCCCTAGGTATATTTTTGTCTAGTCCTCTAGGGAGGGGAATCCTGTGGATATTTTCTATTTTCGTATCATCTTTAGAAGTTTGGGGTGATAAGTTATTAAATAGATCTTTAATGTATCCTGGTAGATCTTTTTCCAGTATATTTTCATTTATTCCCCTTATTCTTATATTTTTTTTCCTTGATCTATCTTCCATAAGATTTATCTTCATATTTAATTCTTCAATTTTATATTCCAAATTGTTTGTATATTTCAGTAATGCATTATTATCCATGATTAATTTATCACATTTAATTTCCAATTCATTTATTCTTTTACTTATTTCTTTTACTGAATTTTTATTTTCTAACATCTGTTTTGTTAATTCCATCGTAATCTTTTCTTGGAAATCACGTAGAAGGTCTTTCATTTTTAAATATGTTAATGGTTCCTCTTGTGATTTTTCAGTATTATCAAGGGGAGAATGTACTATTTTCTTCGGGGAGGAAATTACAAATTGTTCCAAAAGAGATGATTCTGATTGTGTTATTTCTAGTGTACTAATTTTTTGTTTTGGCAAAAAAAATTGATTTGTTTCTGGAGCCCCTGTTTTCTTCTCCTTACTTTTTATTTGTATAGCATTTGGGGGTTTCTTATTTGTCATCTTGTTATTTTTGGGAGGTAGTCCTGTGGGTTCTTGATTTTAGTTTTCTCCACTTAGCTTTTTTTGTACAGTCCTTTTGTTTTACTTGTCTTATATAATTTGTATTGGTTGAATAACCTTTTGTAATGTCTTAAAAGGGTACTTTCTATATCTTCGCGCCCTTAGCCTCTTGCCTCTTGCATATTTTCATAAAGCTTATTATTATTTTTTTTATTTTTTTTTACCTTAACCCTTTCTCCTCAACTCCCTCTGCCTCAACATATTTCCATTGTCCTTTTCTTTTATATACCCCAATTTAGCTCTCTAGCAGGTTCTAGCGGGTTCTAGTTGTTTCTTAGCCTTTTTTTTTTTTTTTCTCAATTGATATTCCTGGGGCGTAATATGCCTCTTACAAATGTTCACCTTTATTTTTCGGACTTTTAAATAGTTCGTTTGTTCATTAGTCCAAACTTTGTCTCCCGCGATTCTTTCGCGGGGGAACTCTCTCCTTTGCGCGCCTTTGCGCGTATTCTCGCGAGATCTTCACGGGGACTGTCTCCGTCCTCCGACTTTTACCAAACTCTGCAAAATAAACTCTTTGGCTTTTATCCGCCCTTTTATCCCTGCTAGTAGCCTTGAGGATTTGTCTTTTTACTTTTTTTTTTTTCTTTAAGGCATAATGGGAGGCGGGAGAGGGGAGATGTAAAGGGTAAACTCACAAATGGAATGCATATGCTTTATATATTTTTTATAAGCTTTACTTAGCTGCATTGTATTGTGGAGGTCCTTCTCGAGGCTTCAAGGGCGTCTATTTAGTCGTTGTAACCTTGGATCCGGTATGGGCTCAGGATAGCCGCTGTCTGCTGTACATGACCTCCCAGCTCTCCTACCACCAGCTCATCTTCGATCTGGTGTGTGTTCCACTTCTGGTACCGCCCTCATGATGCCTCCACCAATCCGCCGATACATAGATCATGGTAAGCCCCTTTCTGATGGGGAATTTATCAAAATGGCCATGTTGGCTGGGAGTAGTTCCCTTTTTCATGATTTCCCAAACAAGGATAAAATTATGCAACGCATCTCTGAGATGCAAGTTAGCAGAAATACTGTTAAAGATAGAGTCCTGCGCATGGGAAGCGATGTTAGTCAGCAGCTCTGCACGGATTTACAAAAGGCAGCCTGTTACTCCATGTGCTTGGATGAAAGCACAGATATAAATAATCATGCAAGGTTAGCAGTAATTATGCGTTATGCTGTTGGTGACGTCATGAGAGAAGAGCTATTAAAACTGTTGTCCTTGCCTAGAAGAACACAAGGAATAGATATCCACAATGCTGTGATGGAGGCTTTTTTGGAACAAGAAATAAGACCAGAAAAGGTGGTATCCATTACTAGTGACGGAGCACCTTGCATGGTTGGGGCAACATCTGATACAGTTCTTTGTTAAAGAAGCAAAACATCCACTCATACAGTTTCATTGTATTATACACCAGGAAGCTCTTTGTGCCAGGGACAGCAGCAAAAAATTAGAAGATATCCTCAAAGATGTCACAAAAATGGTAAATTACATCATGGCTCGTGCTCTTAATTTTCGACAGTTTCAAGCACTTCTTGATGAGGTACATGCACAGTATAACACTTTACTTATGTACAATAATGTCCGATGGCTGAGCAGAGGACGAGTCCTGGAGAGATTTGTGGCTTGTTTGGATGAAATTAGGCTGTTTATGAATGAAAAGGGGCAAGAATATCCCCAGCTCACTGATACGGCCTGGCTTACCAACCTCATGTTTTTTACAGATTTTACAGCACACTTCAATGTTCTGAACAAAAAACTGCAAGGTGTCGGGAAAATAGCAGAAAGGATGTTTTGTGATATCAGAACATTTGAGAGAAAGCTGCAAGTTTTTGAAAGAGACATTGAAAGTGGGCAGCTGAAATACTTTCCAAATCTAAAAATACATTTGGAAAATTCTACAATATTTACGGACAATCCTCCAAGCCATCAGGAAATCCACAAGGAACTTTCTAGCATTGTAGCAGCTGCTAAGGAGAATTTTAGTAACAGATTCTTGCAAATCCGGAAAATGGAGACAACCCTGTATTTTCTCACTTCTACAGATAAAGCCAAATAGGAAGAGCTTGATATTTCCTGCTTACACTGGTTAGATTTAGAAAATCTGGAAATGGAGCTATTAGAATTTCAAGAAAGCTCTATCTGGAAAAATAAATTCTATGCCCTGCGTGCCACACTTGAGAAGATAGAATGTGAAGGGATGACAACAGACAGCACAGTTGGTAGTTCTGAAAATGAAATCCTTAAAGTGTGGAATTCTCTGCCGAATAATTTTAAGTCAATGAAAGCACTTGGGATGGCTCTTCTTTCGTTGTTTGGGTCGTCTTATGCTTGTGAGCAGCTGTTTTCAGCATTTAATTATATCAAATCTGATACCAGAAACAGACTAACAGATGAATTGAGTGCTGCATGTGTTGCTCTCAAATTAACGGAGTATGAGCCAAGATTTGACAAATGTGCAGCATGTATAGAGCAGCAAAAATCACATTAATTGTGCAAAAGAATGCTAACTGCAAACTTTTACTAATGCAGTGTTTGTGTCCAAGACACTAATTTAGGAGTTGTTTAAAGTGTGTTAAGCAAGTTTAGTTTCCTTGTTTATCTTACTCATCCACATTCAGGTTGACATTTACTGTAACTGTAGAAGCAGAGAAAAGACCCAGAGTAAGGCGTTCGTCATACAATGTCAGTCTGGCATGTAATCAGATTACAAGTTGAGTATCCCCTTGTACACATCTTTGGCACAGTTTACATGCAGTTTTGCTGCAGCTGGATGGACAGAAACCTGATTAAAAAAATGCATGTCCAATGACATACATAGAAAACTGCACCAAAACTGGATGTAAGACGGATGTAATTGTGATGTAAACTGTGCCAAAGCAGCAAGTAAGATGCATGTAAACTGCGGGTGAATAGGTGGGAACAGGTCCTTAATAAGGTAAAGCACCACTGAACACCAGTGTGTTTTAATTTACTAGAATTTGTTTTTTCAATAAAAAAGTTTGTATCATTGAACTCTCTGTTGTTATGTTCTTCTTTTAAAACAAAAGATGTTAATGAGTTCGGACAACTGTACGAGTTGTTTTTTCTAAACTTAAACCTCAGTATTCAGGTTTAATTGCCGTGTTGGCACTTAGAGGAAAAAAAAGTTGGCATGTATTGCGGTTTGGGCACTCGGGCTCAAAAAGGTTCGCCATCACTGGTCTAGGGGGATTATTAGACCGGTGCACAGTTCTTTTAATAACCCTATTCTAGGTGTCTTGAAACCAAATGGAACCTGGCGTTTATGCGCTGATTTGAGACAATTAAATAAACGGGTGTACATGTCTGCATGGCCCGTTCCATATATCGATCAATGTTTAGCACAAATACAGGGATCTAAATTATTTACTACGCTTGATTGTGCCCAAGGTTATTGGACCATTAAAGTAAGTGAAGAGGACCAATAAAACTGGCCTTCACCTTTGGGAAAAAGCAATATACATGGACTAGAACCCCATTTGGCTTTATAAATTCAGGGCATGAGTTTGCTATGTTTTTACATAAGGTAATGCCTGACGCTCAAGAGCGGAGGACATTAACATATGTAGATGATATCTTGATTAAAAATAACGATTTTGATAAACATATTTTTGAAATCAGATATATTCTAGATCAATTGAAGCATGCAGGAGTTAAACTGTCTCTTCAAAAGGCACAATGGTGCCGCACTAAAGTTAATTTTTTAGGCCATGAAATAACTCCTGAAGGTATAAATCCACAGAAAAAGAAAGTGGAAGCTCTTCTTAAAACCAGAACCCCTACAAATTTAAAAGAAATAAGATCATTTTTATGTATCACCAATTATTCTCGTAAGTTTATTGATAACTATGCAGAGGTAACTAGGCCTCTCATTTGATTATTAAAGAAAGGAGAGCCATAGCAATGGGGGGAAATTCAAAATCAAGCCGTAAACAAATTAAAACAAAAACTCAGCCAGGCTCCTTGCCTAGTTTATCCTAAAATAGGTAAACCATTCTTTTTAGAAACTGGATATACTGATTTTTGTTTGAGTGCCGTTCTATATCAAAAATATGACCAGCATAGTAAAGTTATTGCGTATGCAAGTAAGACATTATCACCTGTAGAGGTAAAGTTTAATGACTGTGAGAAAGCTCTGTTTGCTACAGTATGGGCCCTACAGAATTTCCGAAATTTTATCCAAGGTGAGAAAATTATAGTAGAAACTGCTCATCAACCATTACAATACATTCAGAGTGATAAAATTAGAGCAGGTAATTTGTCAAATAGCCGTATAACCGCATGGACTTTATCCTTACAAGGATGGCCTTTGGAAATTAGATATGCACAGAATAAGAGGAATCCAGTGGCCCAAGGGTTAGCTGATTTACATGATTGTACCGCCAAGGATCCTCTTAGAGAAAATTGGTCCAAAATGGACCTTATGAAGGAATACAAATTATCTCCCCATAAGGTATATGAAGAGGTATTATGTAATACTTTACCCACAGTTTACGTGGATGGATGTGCATATCATATTAAGGAGGGGGCAGATAACAAATTGGTTGCAGGAATCGGTAATGTATGGAAAGACAATATCCCAATTCCACCTGAGAGTTATAAAATAGGATCTAAGACTAGTCAAATATCAGAATTGGTAGCCGTATATCACACTGTCCAAACCGCAATAGAGCATGATCTTAAGGAATTAGTGATCATCACTGATTCGGAATATGTCCGTAATTGTTTCGTAGAATACTTACAGGTATGGAAACATAATGAAATGACAAGTGCCCGGAAGAAACCAGTGAAACATGGTAAGTTAATACATGCTATTGATGAGATGGCAATCTCTAATGGAATGACTATATGTTGGAAGAAGACAAAGGGCCACTCAAAGGTAATGGGACAGGATAAAGAAGGAAATGATTTGGCTGATAAGTTGGCAAAACAAGGTGCCCTAAAGGGGGAGCTTGTTGATGTGGATCATCTTTTGGGTCCATTTCATATTCAGGCTATAACAAGACAACAAATCCAAAAGAGTACAGAATTGTCTACAGCTCAATGGTTCCAGGATACTCCCAATTCTGATTTAATCAGTAGTCAGAAAGAGGATCCAATCATAGGTATATTTTATAATCATATACAAGATCCAGCTAAATATCCTCTGAGTGAGATAGATGTTGTAGGTAAAGAAGACCTGAGAGTTTTAATGAAGTCAAAAACCCAATTTAGCATCTTAGATGGATTGCTTATACATCTAAGAATGGAATACAGCAGTGGGTGGTTCCTACTTTATATAGAGGTCTAATGTTACAACATGCCCATGATGCCCTGACATCAGGTCACAGAGGGGATAAAATCACCTATGAAATACTGCAAGATTTTGCGTACTGGCCACACATGTTGAAAGATATCCAGACATATTGTCAGGGATGTTTGGTATGTCCCCAATACCAACCTAATACACCTACCCATAGAGCTCCTCTTCAGAAAAGAGGGATGTCTATGCCCTGGTCAGATATCCAAATAGACTTTATTGGTCCAGTAACAACATCATCTAGGGGTAATAAATATATGCTAACGGTTACATGTCTATTTACCAAATGGGTAGAGTGCCTTCCAGTCACAAATTGTAAAACTGAAACTGCTGCAATGTTATTAATTAACCATGTCTTTTCCCGTTTTGGTTTACCACAACGAATTTAGTCCGATCGTGGATCTCACTTTACCAGTGAAGTAATGAGCCGTATGTGGAAAATCCTAGGGTTTAAGAGAAAATTACATATTTCTTATCGTGCTGCTTCTAGTGGTAATGTGGAACGGTACAACCAATCCATTATTAGTATTTTAAAGAAATTTGTGAAAGAATCAGGTAAAGACTGGGATATAAATTACCTTTAGTATTAATGGCTATAAGATCTACACCTAGAACTGCAACAAAAATGTCGCCATTTGAATTAATGACGAGGAGACGTATGGTACTCCCACACCTTATTTATAGAACCCAAGGCCATAATTTAGTGAATGCTGCTACAACCCATCAATATATAGAGGATCTGAGGAAACACTTACAGCAGGCATTTGCTTTTGCGCAAAGAAATTTAGAGAAATCTGCTGTAAGTACTAAAACTTATTATGATCTAAAGACATCCAAAAAGGAGTACGAGATCACAGATCAGATATATTTGTACAACTTTCAACGAAACCAAGTGAAAGAGAAAAAGTTATTGCCTTCATGGAAAGGACCTTATACTATTGTTGACAAAATTTCACCTGTTGTATACAAAATACAAATTCCAAAAAATGGTGAAATGGTTGAAAGATGGGTTCATATTAATCAAATAAAAAGTTGTCACCCAAGATCTCAATTAAGAATCATTAACGATATTCCTGATGAATAATGTGACTTTGAATACCTTGTCTAATAAGATTATTCTATTTTTACATTATATAGAATTTATTATTAAAACTTTTTGTTTTTATTTCATAGTTATAAAAAAAAAAAAAAAAAAAGACTTAGTGATGACGAAAGAAAAAAAAAACAGCTCTGATATGGGTGATGCTGATCCTATGCCAAGAGGTTCGAATGGAACCTATTGTGGAACCAGGCCCTTCTTCAGGAATTCTTATCCAAGAGGCTCCAGGGTTTATTCTCACCGGAAGGAGATTGACATTGCAAAAGATTTTCGTGAGCGTGGATCCACAAACAGTGATTGAAAGGCAATTTAACATATCTAACATACTGATGGAGGAAACCAAAGTATGGTATCATGAACACATTGATCGATCACAAGCTACTGTAAAGGAGATGTTGGAACAATTAAGGAAAAGTTTTATTCCTGAGTCTTACAATTCCAACAGCCGACGTCCGAAACAATTTATCGGTTTCCTTATTAGGGCTGCGATAATGACTATACTTGAAGCTGTTATAGGTACCACTATGTCAGTAGTAAACTCTGTATCTATTGAAACATTAAATAAGGAATCTAGGGAACTTCGGGATTCCTTGAAGATGGTGCAGAGAGAATTGGAGCTCCAAAAACAGAATCTAAATGACTTAATAACTGTAGTGAATGAAACTATTGTTACTACAAATTTGCATTCCAAGCTTATTTCCCATTCAATTGACTTGCATGGGAAGTACAGCATATCAAGGGTTGAGTCTCTGTTTTTCCGTGAACCAGTTACTTTTATTACTACTAACTTTTTCCGAGAAATACAAGATTGTATAACAAGCCTTTAATTATGGTCGTATACCATTATATTTTGTAAACAATGATATTGTGAGGAATATGTTTGCAAAAATGTATCATCAGGAAGTAGACCATATGCAAATTAGAGTGGCCTTTGAAATGGGAAGTGCTATTCCATTATTTATTGACTCAGAAAAGATGGAACTAGGATTTTTGTTAACTGTACCTTTTATTATGCCTGAACATGTTTACCAAATCAAAACTGTTTATAATGTTGGGACATGGAAGGATGGCATACATCTTCAGATTCAAGTCCCATCTATGTTGGCGTACCAAGCTTGGATAAATGGTCCATACTTGATTCCTGATGTGAGCGATTGTGTGGTATTCAAAGACTTAAATTATTTGTGCCCAGGAAAACCATTTGTTCACTACACCATGCATTCTTTGTGTGGAGTAAATTATATGATGCATGAATTTGAAAAGTGTCAGGTAGTTATAAGTAAATCTGAGGATCTGATTTCTACTAAGGCTATGAGGGTGAAAAATAAATGGTTAGTTAGTACGTCATTAACTAACATGAGTATTACTTACCCTGCTCATGGCACATTTACTGTGATGCCTCTGGCATATAGAGTATCATTCATTAAGGTTCCAAGAGATACTGTTATTACTATAGGTAAAGTGACTTTATTTTACATTGATACAAGTATCCAAGAGGGGGAAGTAGAAATCATAGATACTTTTCAAAATCAGGATATCCCTATTGATACTGATCTAAAATTCCTCTTAGATCATAAACCTAATCATACCATTGATATGGTTATCAGGAAGAATAATATTACCATAGATAATCAAAATCTTTCTTCTAAAGATATGGAGATCATAGCCAACCGAGACTGGATAGGCATAATTACGTTTGTCCTTATTTCAGTTATTGTGTTTGTCATAGTTTGGATGAGTGTTATTACATATTTGGTATGTATGAACACGAAAATGAGAAATACTGTCCCTCTCACTATCCAAATTAATACCGATCAATCAACTGTACAAAAAAAAAAAACAATGTCATATTTACAACTGTAATATTATCACCTACTTTATAAAGAGCGATAATATTTCAGAGAGGGGGTTATGTCAGAACTTTTGTATGAATTAAGTTCTATCTTCTATGGATATTATAGTATAATATGATATTCCAATTATTAACCACTATTTTATATCCAATGTATTAATATTTTATATGCTTTATATATTTATATATATATATCTATGCATGCAATTCCATTATTTGAATATATCTATGTAAAAGATGTGTTTTCACAGCTTCTCACAAGTGAGTTCTTCATGTTTAAATAGTTCTTTGTTCTGTAGAGACAAATATTCGAGTGAATTCCTAAACTAATTGATATAGGTCTATAAAGGTTATGTTTCTTAGAAATAATGGAATCCTCCCCAAAATTTCACATGTGAAGAATGTGTTACTAGACATTCAGTCTCTTTCCCAGAATAATAAATCTGTTAAGGGGTATCTAACTGATAACCATTCTTATGACCTTATCTTGTTTATAGGTTGTGGGTCAAAGGGGTCATTAGATATTTAAAGGTATGAAAATTCAAAGGTCCGAGAGCGCCATCTTATGGTTCAAGGAATAAATGTCTCTATAGAAAAATATATTCACTATAAAAATTTAAATATGTGATGACATCATGAGAGATTCTATTGGTTACTAGATACTTTAACTGATTTGGGATTCTGATAGGCAAATTAAGTTGGAGGTATACTTATGGATAGAAACAGGATCTGGGAGAGAGGGGGCTGGAGAGAAAAAGAAAGTAAGAACTAGAGGAAAGCTTTGATCTCGTGGAAAAGGCCAGACAATTTTGGAATTGACCAGTGGAATCTTGTCATAATTGGTAATGTACAAATTGAATTATTTTATTTTATGATATAATTGAAAACCAATACCATAATTTCTCTGTTTGGTTTATTTCTTACCAAAAAGTTATTTAGATTTCATTTTGTCATTGAAATGTATAAATCCGGATATAAATTTTAGTACAAAATTTGATATCTCATTTTTCTTTTTGACCAATACAGATAAATTAATTTTACTTAGCTAACTTATCAATTACCGTATTTTTCGCCGTATAAGACGCACTTTTTCTTCCCCAAAACTGGGGGAGGAAAGTTGGTGCGTCTTATACGGCGAATATACCTTTTCAGACTGCCTCTGTCCTCTTGATTTCACCCCAGCGCTTCCTACCAGCATCGCGTCGGCCGGTGCGTCCTAGTGACGTCACACACGCAACGCTGCAGTACACGTGGAGTGCTGGTAGGAAGCGCTGGGGTGAGATCAAGATGGCAGAGATCAGAAGGAAGGTGAGGATCAGGGGGATCAGGGGGGTCAGGGAGGATCGAGGGGCAGGGAGGGTCAAGGGCTCCCAAATGCTGCAGTATATGGATATGTATGTGTATGTATGTGTGTGTGTGTGTATGTATGTATGTGTGTGTGTATGTGTGTGTATATATGTATGTATGTGTATGTATATGTATGTATGTATGTGTATCTATAAAGGTGAGGATCAGGGGGGTCAGGGAGGATCAGGACGGTCAGGGAGGGTCAGGGAGGATCAGGAGGGTCAGGGAGGGTCAATGGCTCCCAAATGCTGCAGTATATGGATATGTATGTGTATGTGTGTGTGTGTGTATGTATGTGTGTGTATGTGTGTGTATATATGTATGTATGTATGTGTATGTATATTTATGTGTGTATGTATATGTATGTATGTGTATCTATATATATATATATATATATATATATATATATATATTTGTGTGTAATGTAGGTGTGTATCTGTGTGTAAAGTGTATTTGTGTTTGAGTGTATTTGTGTTTGATTCAGATTTTTTTTTCCCTTGTTTTCCTCATCTAAAAACTAGGTGCGTCTTATCTGCCGGTGCGTCTTATAGGGCGAAAAATACGGTATATTACAAAATACGTTACCATAATTGTGTTATATTTAATACATTCCTGTATAATTATATTATACTATAATTAGACATTATTAGTACATGTTAAACGTTATTTTGGGTGAATTTTTATTAATTGATTTATCTGATTTTATTCTTTGGGTCACTATTCCAGGTTTTATTGTACATGTGATTGAGATAAACTTTTATATTGAGATTTAAGGATTGTATAGAAGATGTCATAAAATAATAAGTTATACAGTATGATGGATTAATTTTCTTTTAATATCTGGCTGGTTATATTTTGTTTTATTTGCATTTGATTTGATACATTACATTTTTATCATTAGACTAGTTGATTTTGTTATTTTCAATAAATGTTATTTTATAAAAAGGAATATGTGTCTATAAATTGATTCTGAACTCAAAATTCCTTATTCTATATTATTTAGGAAATAATATGTCGTATTAATCCCGACAGAATCAAAACAGAAAATCTAATTAATAAATTTCAAAAAGGCGGTATGGCTTATCCCTTTGAAATTTCAAGAAGCTATAACTACATTATTAGATGGAACAAGCAAGCGGAATCCAGGCACTGGTTCCAAATTGAAAAGGAAATGTCAGTAAAAAGAGAGTTACAAAGCGTTGTTTTTGAAAAAAAAATCTGATTCCACCAGTTCGGAAACAATGGGAGAAACTGTAAAAAATAACTTTAAACAATGGTATAAACTGAATTTGAAATATGCCTTATTTCCATTCCCTAGCCCTATAACCCCATTGGCCCCATTTTCACAGGTATTGAATATTCCCATTTTGGATATTCTAGCTAAAAATGGGGCAGTATACCTCTTTCAAAATGGTTCATTTAGCCCCGTTAAGGAATTAAGTGCTAAATATGAATTACACATTTATCAAATGTGTAGCCATCTGAGGTCTTTAGGGTTTATCCTAAAAGATCACAGAAAATTTACTGACTGCAACAGATTAATTCTAGCGGAGGATAAATCTCACTTAATGGCCAAGTGCCATAATATTATTAAAAATAAGCAGACTCTAGTTAAATCACTTAGTTTAAAACTTTGGGAAAAGGAGGTGAAAAAGGAGTGGTCTTTAGAGACATGGCTCTCAGGTTTTCTTACCACCCACAAGTTTATGCAAAATGCATCTCACAAAGAAACTTACTTTAAGAACATAAAGAGGTGGTATTATGTACCGATAAAAATGTTTCAAATTAACAAAAAGAATGAAGCCAAATACTGTTGGCGTAAACGTGGAAAAAAAGAAACACATATACACGTTTGGTGGGAATGCACAATACTACTAAATTGGTGGTCATAATGTTTTTTTCAAATAAAATCAACTTTTGGAATAGATCTTCCCCTTAACGCTGAAATACTCCTTTTTCACATCTTTCCCAAAGAAGTCACAACAGAAATAAAAGCTCTTTTGGTAGAGATTTTTTATGGCAGCTAAAACCTCCATTGCCTTATATTGGAAACAAGAAGAAGTTCCCACTTGGTCGGAAACCTTGGTAAAAAATAGCAAAACTCCTCTCCTAGAAAGATTAAAAACATTCAAAATTGTTGTTACAAGTTTTAGTGACAGTTTTTTCAAGTATAAATTACTGTATGGTTGCGTTCTTTGTTTCTTTTTTTTTCAGGAATATTTTTTTTAAAGTATTGACTATTGTTTTATTTTTATGTATATTAAATACTGTTAAATTAACTCAACATGACTTTGTAAAAGGTTTTATCTTGCTATGATGTAAATTTCTAAGATTAATAAAAATATAAAAATAAAAATAAAATAATAATATACCATAATTAATTTTTAGAATAACCTTAGAGGAAGTTAATGTGGGAGTTTTCCAATTTTTCACGATATTATGCTTCCCTGCCATGCACAGTATTGCCAAAATTTGTTTTGGTGTCCGGATAGGTTGTCTATATGTATGCCTAAAAGGCACCACTCAATTGTGGGTAAGAAAAGAATATTGATTGTTAATTTAAAGTACACTGAACTTTTCTACCTTATGCATCTTTTTCTGATAATCATTGCCTGTTTCTTACCAAACATTTGAAACCAAGGAAACTTATATATAGCTTTAAGCTTTTGAATAAAAATTTAGCAAATAGGTTGAAATCTTTTATAGCATCTTTGCTCTCAATAGATCAAATGGGCTTTATTAAAGTAATAAATGCAGCAATAAATGTAATGAAAACTATAGCTGCCATAATTAAATCAAAACCAACCCATAAATAGTTGTCGAATTGCGAGTTTGTTGGTAACGATATGTTAAAAGATACGGGATTGCGCATGCGCAATGTGCGCCAAAAGCGCTCATTGCAGGCCTTGCAATGAGGGACGTAGGTGATCATGGCGAGGCCCACACGACTTTGCTGCAATGAGTGCCAAAGGCGATCATTGCAGGGCTTGCAATGAGCGCCACAGGCACTCATTGCGAGGCTCGCCCGACTTTGCTGCAATAAGCGTCAAAGGTGTTCATTGCAGGCCTCGCAATTGTTGTTATGTGCCCGAGGACGCTCCACCGATGGAGGATGGAAACAGATTGACGCTCATGGCGCTGGCCACGTTCAGCGCCAAAAGACGTAGGACTTTGGCACTGATCATGAGGCACGCAAGACTTTGCAACAATTACAAATTTAACGTCCAATATTTTTTTCAAGCCCGTAACTCAGAAACCGTCGGTAGACCACCAAAAGAGGCCAATTAATTAAAAAAAATTAACTTACAACCTCACACAGCACAGGGGGAGAGGCAGGTAGCCTGTGAGTGAGGTTGCAAGCTACTTTGAGGCTTAAATGGCGTTTTTCCGAGATTGAATATCTGATAAGCTAGTAATAAAATGGCGGCTGTAAAGATGTAAATGTTTTCAAAAAAAGTCAAAACGAGGCCGAAGCTTTAACACTTAGCCCATTAAAGCTAACCCTACAAAACTTTGAAAATACAAGCAACGACGCTCATTGCGAGGCACGCAAGACTTGAACGGAGACAGAAAGGACCAAGATATGGGAGGTAGAGGGGGAGAGGGTGGAAAGAGACACAGGGGGGGAGAGAGGAGGGAAAAGAGGCACAGGGGAGGGAAATAAGGGAAAAAAATGCTCCAACATATTCTGCAGTGCTATACATAAGTTAAGTTACAGGCAATGACAAGTTCAAGATTCACACATTGCAAAGAGTGGATGGCCCTGTCTTTGAGCTTGGAATCCGGTGTCCATAGCGCTTTCCCTAAAGCACCGCGCAGGACTGAAACTCACAGACTTACAATCTAAAGGAATAAATGTAAGACATGGGAAGGTTAGGGTTTTATCTACCTAGGGCATCGGATCAATACCATAACACAGGACAATACTTATTTTTATATTTCAAAGCATGCCACTATTACCATTCAATTTAAACAGTTACCCTACCTAAATTAGAGAATAATGTTTTTGATTGATTTTGGAACCTAATTTACATACAAATTAATAAGATCAGAATTAAACTATGGCCAGCAAAACAGCACACCAGAGTAAATAGCTGGCAGAATTCAGACAAACCCAATTTTTGAGGATATCATGATTCATTTTCAAAGAAAACTAACAATTCTTCTGTGTCATATTTCCATGAGTGACATTATAGGATCATGCATTGGCTATGTCTGTTACCCCATATACTGTAGCTGTCTAGAGCAGGCGGCCAGGTGGACCAGCAAATGAATGGATCCAATATGTTAGATTCTCTACTCTGCAACCCTATGTGCAAGGCTATGGTTGTTATATATTTTTGGGTAGTTTAGTAAAATGTTGTTTTGTTTTTTAATATGAAACCATGTGAATCCAGTATGCAATGTGCAGCTTGCTGATCTGTTAAGAGTTTGAACTGTTTTATACTTACAATACCATGGTATAGTTATATATCACCTCAAAAAATGTCATAACTAAGGGACCAAATTATATCAATGTGTACCCTGAAAGCAACTATATGTACAGAGTTGTGGAGGTGTTATGCTACCTCTACTCAAAATCAATAAACTGTGTTTTGAAAAAAAAAAATATATATATCACATATATAATTGTGAGCATGCGAGCCAGCTCAAGCCGTTGCTAACGCTTGCGGGCTCGCTACAGCCCTCGCATAGCCTTTGAGCTGACAGCACAGTGAGGAGCAGAAATCTGCAGCGTCCAGAAGGAGGCGGTGGGCGGGACTAGATTAACGGTGGGGCGGAGCTGGAGAGGAAGTGGGCGGAGACAGTGAGACGGAGACATGAGACAGGACGGAGACATGAGACAGTAGGTTTGTATACTGCATGAGGGTGAGTGTAATATGTAGTATGTGCGTATATCTCTCTCTACAATGAGTGTGTGTATTACTCTGCTACGCCTATTGTTGCTAAGAAGACAAATTCTGGGACGGAACTACGGGTCCGCCATCTTGGTTATGGGCAAGAGCTGAAGACTGATAAGAAGTGCTGGCAGTAATGCTCTCCATGTTACAGTATGAGATACATTACTAGGGAATAAGCTGAAATGACCTCATTGACTGTACTTTATATATGACACTGACAGATTGCATTAAGGATGTGATGCTATGTATGAGATGTGTGTAGGGAAACAGCAGCAGCACTATATGTATTTATGTACACTCAGACATATCACATATATAGTTGTGAGCGTACAAGTTGTTGCTAAAGCCCGCGGCCTTCGCATAGCGAGGGTCGCGGCTCGCGCAGCGAGTCGCAGCCCTCGCAAAGCGAGGGATGCAGCTCGCGCAGTGAGAGCTGCGGGCGAGGGCCTCAGTTGCTGGCATAGAGCGCCAAGGGCCTCATTTGCTGGCATGGAGCGCCAAAGGCGCTCCTTGCCAGCAACTGCGACCCTTGCAAAATTTACGTTAAAACGCAAACAACACGACACAACAACCGCGACCCTCGCAAACTTTACCTTACAACGCAAACAAAAATACGAGACACGTTACACACATTACGACCTCGCAAAAATCGCACGCAACTAGCGAACATCACAAAATGAAAAACACAATAAATACACACAGCACATACATAAAAAGCTTACCTACAGCAAGAGGAAGCATCCAGGACCTCAAAAAAACAACTTACACCTTAATTTCGCTCAAAATAAAAGAGTTTACACACTCGAAAATTCTCTAACTGACAGAAAAAATGGCCGCCTAACAAAATGAAAACGAGGCTACAGCACTCTAAACACACAAAACACCACAAGAAACTCGCAAAACACCACAAAAGACCTACGGATATTCTGCTAAGATGCATACCACACATTACCCGCCATTTTTCGCCAATGCGGAAGTACATAACTACGCTAACGGTTTGCTCTCTCGCACGCACACTATTACACTACACACATTCAGCATGCTTACACAGCAGCTCCACACCACTAATGCTGCAGCAACATCAAAACAGATTGCTAGCTCTTCAACACAATGCTTCAAAATACGTAAAGTATATTCATTTATTCATGTATTATATATTTCATTATTATACACCAAACACCCTTAGCTCACTTACAATTTCATTGCCGTCATTTTTTGACGGGCAATTCGCTAGTATGTAATAAAATGAAACAAAAATGAAAACATGCAGAAAAAGGAACATCATCATCACTATATCTTAAATCACCCCTTGAATTATATCATGCATTCTCCAAATATTCCCAGTTGTTTCACTAGAAAGAAATGTAACCCAAGTTAATTGTTCTTCATAGGTTTACCCCAGGTTGCTCTTTTCCCCTTCCTGTGTGGCAACAAAAGGAGCCTTATGATTCATTTTGCCCATTGATTCAGACATGGCAACATCTACAATTTTATTCAAACTTCACACTGATTTATGTATTTTAGCCCTAAGGTTATACCTACATTTGCGAGAGAGGCTTAAGGCTCTTAAAAGCCTTGACCCCACTCCAAATAATACTCAAATCTACCTCTCAGCGCAAGACCAATCCCTCTCTCTCTTCTAGAACAAGTTGTCAACTGCCTCTCAAGTATATCCTCCTGGATGTCCAACCTTCAACTCAAACTCAACATGTCAAAGTCTGAGCTCCTAATCTTCACACCTTCTACAACAGCTTCCATTCCTCAAATAACCCTTACTATTGACAATGCCATCATCACTCCCACCTCAGACCCATTGTACTTAGGCTCTTTTGGACCCTGCCCTCTCTTTCATTCCTCACATACAAACAATAACAAAATCATGTTGCCTTCATTTAACAGATATCTCCAAAATATGTTACTATCTTACCCAAGTTACCACTAAAATTATAATCAACTCTCATCATAGCTCACCTCAACTACTGCAATTCACTTCTTATTTTGCCTCCCCACCAGCTATCTGTCTCCACTCCAATCCTGATTCAATCCACATTTACTTGTTTTCTCTGCTGCAATTTTCTCAATTCCCCAGCCCATAATTCTCTCCTTTTATACAAATAGAAAGTGGCGCTGCCTGCATTACATCAACACGCCCACTCTTCTTGCTCAACTTCAATGGCCCCCACATTTATTGTTGCAACTGACACTTGACTATAAGTACCGTACCTTGCCACATTTATTTCCCCTATACTCAGATACCTTTTCAATCATTAAGTTTCCATTCCATGATCTATGTATCTAATCTCACTGGTCCTTTTCTCTCCTTGGCTGGCACTAGAAGGCCTGACGGCCAACATCTTGATTGTACACCTCATCAAACACCTTGCCAGAGACCTCCTGATTTGTTTAAAACACTGATTTACCCTGGCCAGCAATTAGTCAAATACCATTGCATAATATGCTCTTCTTTGCAAACTTTGTTTTTCCAACTAAAATGAGGGAAAAAATAATTTGATCCCCTGCTGATTTTTAATGTCTGTCCACTGATAAAGAAATTAGCAGTCTATAATTTTAATGGTAGGTGTATTTTAACTGTGAGAGACAGAATAACAAAAAAAAAACAAGAAAAACGCATGTCAAAAAGGTTTTGCAGGTTAATGAGTGAAATAAGGATTTGACCCCTTTGACTTAGTACTTGGTGGCAAACCCTTGTAGGCAATTACAGAGGTCAGATGTTTCTTGTACATGGGCACTAGGTTTGCACACATCTCAGGAGGGATTTTGTCCCACTTCTCTTTGCAGATCCTCTCCAAGGGCCTCATTCTATTATCGGCCGCAGCCGTTGCGGGGCCGCAAGGACCGGCCGCAAGCTATTCTGCTATTCTATTCCCTTACGGCCGGAGGCTCCGGCATGCTTGCGGCCGGTGCCTTGCTATCTCTTGCGGCCGCTCGCGCCGGAGGAAAGCCTTTGATCTTAAACGGCCGCAAGAGATTTGCAATTCAATTGCTCCGGGAAACCTCTCTGCAAGGCTAAAAGCGAGCCGCAGTTACTTGCAGGAAAAAGGTCTCGCTAGCACCAATTAAGCACATAAAATAGCTCAAATAAAGCCATCCTGCACTTTGAGAAGACTATAAAGGGATTTTAGGTGTTAGAAAAAATAGCACATAATTATCCTGTACTCAAATCCGTAAAATATTTTATTTTTAATATCCGTAAAATATCCATGTAAAAAGTCCAGAGTGCTTGGAGCACTTCAGACACACCCACGCCGCAGCCGGCAAATAAACAGTTAATTTGAACTCGGGTTTGGGCTGATGTGCAAGCTTGAGAGTGGGTTCCTTTTAATCCTCATGTCCCCCAATATGATCCCTAGCATTTACAGAGCTGTACAGTGCAGGCTTGAATTTATTTTTGAGTTTTTATATTTCACAGATTACGGCCGGTTCCAAGATATGCGGCCGGCCGTAAAAGGAGATCCTTGCGGGGCCGTATAATAGAATCGCGAGTTAACTGAACCCTCGCAAGGAATCGCAGCCTTACGGCCGATTTACGGCCGATAATAGAATGAGGCCCCAAGTCATTAAGGTTTCAAGGCTGATGATTGGCTAATCGAACCTTCAGCTCCCTCCACAGACTTTCTATGGGATTAAGGTCTGGAGACTGGCTAGGCCTCTCCAGGACCTTAATGTGTTTCTTTTTAAGCCACTCCTTTGTTGCCTTAGCTGTGTGGTTTGCGTCATTGTCATGCTGGAATACCCATCCACAACCCATTTTCAATACTTTGGCTGAGGGAAGGAGGTTCTCACCCAAGATTTGACGGTACATGGCCCCAGTCCATCGTCCCTTTGATGCAGTGCAGTTGTCCTGTCCCGTTAGCAGAAAAACACCCCCAAAGCATAATGTTTCCACCTCCATGTTTGATGGTGGGCTTCTGTGCACAGGTGTCTTTTATACAGGTAACAAAGTCTCTTAAAGGGAGTGCTCCTAACCTCAGCTCGTTACCTGTATAAAAGACAGCCAGGAGCCAGAAATCTTGCTGATTGATAGGGGATCAAATACTTATTTTACTAATTGACCTGCAAATCAATTTATAACTTTTTTGACACTCGTTTTTTTCTTGTTTTTTTTTTTTTGTTATTCTGTCACTGTTAAAATACACCTACTATTAAAATTATAGACTGATCATTTCTTTGTCAGTGAACAAACGTTCAGAATCAGCAGGGGATCAAATACTTGTTTCCCTCACTGCATGACTACTGCTATTGTGAAGCACTTTGGACAAAATCACCATATAAATATAAATAAATAACTGATCAGTAAAGACATGGTTGAGTCACAGGAGCTTGCTATCCTGAGTTCCATACATCTACTTTCTGAGGAGAAACACAGACCTTAGTTTAGAGTGTTTGTTTTTTTAAATAAGAAATATATTACAGTTTCTTAATCTGATTCCTACATGTATTTGTTGTTCAGTTGTGTCAGACTCCTGTTATCTTATGGAGCGCAGCACTCCAGACACTGCCCTTCTGAGTTCCATCAAACTCATGTTCATTACTACAATGACCTCATCTATCCGTCTCTGCTCTAGATCGTTTTTTTACATAATTGAACATGGAATTCATAAATGCTGCTGAACACTAACCAGCAATGAAAATTATGGGAGAAAAAGCTTTCAACTTTTTAAATGTCTGAATATTCACTGGTTTATAGGAGTTTGTATATATAACTAACAGCAATGTGGATTTTTTCTAGACTTGGTGGATTATGCAAAGATCAAACATCATAAGCACACTAAAATGGCATTAAATGCCCCTTGCTACAAACAAAAAACATATTTCCTTTGGATTCTAATGTCAAAGAAGTGAAATTTAATTTTTACTCTGAAAACAGTATATACGCATTCGGATCGAAGTGTTGTACTATTAAATCTTAGTTTCTCTGTTGATTCATGCTATACACATACAGATTTTATTTAAATGTAATACTTGTTTTCCACACCCCCAGAGCTGCTTACATAGGCAAAGTGTACCTGCCAATAGAAACACTGCATTTGGGTACACCTTTTAAACCTATACTAACCTTCAAGCCAACAGCAGCACAATACAAAGCAATGTCTGAGCTCCTCTTTGCTTCCTTGTAGAGGGAAAAACAAGACTACACATTCCATGATGCCTTGCTGCACACACTGACTTTACAGGTTTAAACAATATAATAGATGCTGGCGTTTAGCCCAAAAGTATATGTATTTTATGGGAATCAACTGCTTGAAAACTTAAGAGATTTAGAAAACTTTAGGGTAAGTTTAACAATGTTTATTTTGATATTTTGTTTTTATGCAAAAAATGTTTTCATACACTGCTGATACTCCTCTATTAGATGCATTCATAAACCATGAGACTCTAATGTTAGTAAGCCGTTTGAGAGCTGCATTTAAAAATATATAATACATTTTCTACTTGAATTTGGTCTACATCATGGTACAGAATAGGGATCTATCCTGTTTTAAATTCGCCACCACTGCATTGCCGGCAAGTTATTTCCATTATTTCACACAAGTTGTAACCTTAGAAGGTTACACTAACCCTTAAACTTACCCTTAAAAGTATGCCTAATCCTAACTCTATGGTATGGGCACGGAAATCAGCAGCACATCTAGCTTGGTTGGTGGGCGGCACTGCTGCTGCTGGCGAATTTCAATAGGGAAAGGACCCAGAATAGTATCAATAAATTCAGTCACTATAATTTATATATGTAAGTACTAGTCATTTACCTGTCATAAATGATGGGATATTTTTATTTATTTTCCCTCCTACACCCCCGTATCTATTTCCCCCTGTGTCTCTCCCACCCTTCCCTGTAGTGTCTTTACCCATGCCCCCCCCCCCCCCTCGTGTCTCTCCCCCTTCACCTCCCCCTGTGGTCTCGTTCTTCCCTCCCCCCTCACCTCTCCTGTGGTCTATTTCTTCCCTCACCTCCCCTGTGGTCTTTTCCCCTATGTCTCTCTCTTTCCAGTCTCTTTTCCCCCTCTGATGCCGTGCACTGCAGCGTGTATGGAAATTCCATACAAATAGTTTCCAGAGCGTTACATTCGGTTCAGAAACCATCAGCCTTATTAAATTGCATTTTGGCCAATTGGATAGGGCTCTATATAAGCACAGTGCATATTTCGTTTACAGAAGTTTTTAGTTAGTGAAGACTTTGCTTTTGGATAGAAATTTACTAACTAAAACTTCTGTAAAAAAAGATATGCTGTGTGCTTATATGGAGCCCTATTCAATTGGCCAAATCGCAATTTAATAAGGCTGTATATTAGTGATTTCCTTCCTCCCCTCATAATATGCACGTGACTCCCTATTTGGCTCCTACATATGAAATATAATGGTCAAGATTGTATCTGTATTAGCTGCTGACCTTCCATGTGCTAAGGAGGACACGTGTGATTGGGGTGAAAACACTATTCTGTATAAATTGTAATCTGTCTGATATCAAGAACATGTAAAAACGAGCAGTGCCAATAGCTAGAGCCCCAAAAACCGACCCCACTGCGATATATTCTATCATAATAGTAGTAGAAAAGAACAAAGATGTCTAAAGTGCATCTCTTGAAACATAAATAGTACATCTATATAAAGACATGGCCTATATGTGACGTCTAACTCAGGCGACAGCGTTGCCGGCCAATCCTACCTGCTGCGGCGCGCATGCGCACTATCTAAAGGTTTTCGAAACCGGAAAAAGGCTGATAGAGTGAGTTCGAGTGGTCTATATTATACGTCATAAAGCGGAAAGTTGCATTATTCACGTGAGGAGCGATCGTTATATGTATACAGGTGACTATGTAATTACGTTATTGTGCATGATCAGAAACGGAGAACACGCATCATTTATTTATCTGTTATTATTTGGTTCATTAAGGTATTTTTCTGTCTTTATTATTTTTTCCTGACATTGATATAGACGGTTACAATGAATAGATTTCAGGCTGTAGCTCTGGTTATTGAATTGAAGCTGGGTAGTCCGCCCCACCCGTCACAACACTGTGCTCCTTTTGTGACGGTTTGGCGAATCTGCCTTGATGAATAAAACCTAATAGAGGTGAATTAATAGTAAGTGCCCTATTTATAATGTGCCTGTATAAAGAGCTTGAATTGATGAGTAACATGATTTCATGGAGTTGTACACTTTATTATTAGTATTGCTAAACACTATTATTGCTATATGGTTGCAGACATTGTTCATGTCCTGTGTTGTGTGCTGACGCCAACTTCGACATCTAGTGTTATAAATGAGCTATTACGCCCGGTAAGTGGTTAGGGGGTTATTGTTAGAGAGTTATGGTGTTACACTAGATGGCGAAGCGCCCGCGTTCCAAGAGTTGGTAACGCGCTTCCTCAGCAACACACACACACAAAACAGGATAGGTCCCAGACATTTTCTATTTGTTTCAAACAGGATTAGGTGAACCATATATTCAGATAACCACGACTACCACTGCAAAGTGGTACAGTAAAACTCCTCTTAACGCAACCTCCTTAGTGCTGATTCGCTATAGCGCTCTTTCCCGCTCTAATTCCCTGCTTAACGATAAAACCTCACTATAATCAAGGCGAGCTCCAAATCTTATTTAGTCATTTTAATGCCCACATAGCACTCTGCGATTCACCATAGCGCTGTCTGAGCTCTATAGCGATATAGTGCCCGGTTTAGCACTCTTGCCATATAGCGCTCCCAGGTAAGGAATGCATGACGAGTGCTGAATGTGGTATTCCTGTATTTGACAATAGGACGGAGTAAAGCACAAGCTCCATTGGCACAACACTCAGTTTTAGTCAGTTTAGCAATCTATGAAGTGCCATGACGCACAAAATGTCTGCTAACTACAAATGTTTTTGTGCCCTTTGGTATAGACCTGCTAATATTGCTATTTTGTTACATAATTTACAAATGTGTGACATCTTTCTCAAACTATGGTGTACCTTTAACTCTGCAGAGGTTGCGGCTGATCTGACAGATACAAAGTGTTTTTGTAAATGCATATCTAAGTTTCCTGGATTATGAATGAATGAATCTGATAATGGAGAATCCGCAGTGTATGAATTTTTGCATGAAAAAATACTGAAACAAACACTAACAAACTCGATGTTTGTTTAATCTCTTGAGTTTGCAAGCAGTTGCTTTGTGAGTTAACACCCCTGAATATCTAAGCTAAAATTAGCTTAACATTCATAATTTGTTTTGGTTAATCACAGGCAGCTAATACATTTTAATACATTGTAGCAATCTCTGATAGCAAATTGTACAGGATGGACTCATGGGATGTTTTCTGCAAAAGGAAGCAGGAGGAGTCAGACATTGCTCTGCATTGAGCTGATGCTGGCGGTTAGTAAAGGGTTACAATCCATACCCAAATGCAGTGTTTCTATTGGGAGGTACACTGTGCCTATGTAAGCAGCTCTGGGGTGTGGAGGATCTATCATGTTATGTGCACAGTATTTAATTTGTTGGAACTCAAAAATATAAATACTAAGCTTTATTTAAGCAAATAATATATAAAAATGTGTAAGCAAAAAAAGGAATTTATATATAGATCAATATATACATACTAGCTACTTGCCAGTCAAAAATTACAGGAGTAAAATTGCAAGCCAGGCAATGCTGTTTGCCCCGCAATGCGAGGCTATGGCCCCACTGAGCACCTTCGGCCCTCATTGCGAGCCTCTCCCCCATGTACGTAACTTACCTGCTTTGCACGGTTCACCTTCAGTGCTCATCGCAAGCCCCGCGCTGAGCGCCTCTGGCGCTCATTTCAAGCCTCTCCCGCTTGGCACCGAAGGCACTCATAGCATGGCTCGCAATGAGCGCCTTTTAGCCCTCATTGCGACCCTTTCCTCCCGCCTACTGTATGGCCCGCTTCATTGCAGGTTTCATTAACCTGCAAGTTTTGTGCTTGGGAATTCCATGGATCTCTTTCCACCATCTAACCCCTGTCACTTCCATGTGTCTTTCTCCTCTGTGTGAATGTGTGTGTGTTACATGTTGGCTGCCATTGGTTTCATTTTCAAAGTCCTGCGTGCCTGGCTTTGCTAAGCCTCGTTTTTCATCCAGTTTCAGAATTTTTACGTTTTTCGTCTGCAATATTTTTCCTTGCTTAGCCGATTTTCGATTGATGAAAAAACCCAAATATGGTTAAAATTTGCTTGCTTCCGGGCTCTCCCCCTGTGCTTTGTGTTATTTTGTTCCTTTTTGGGGGTTTTAGAGTTACGTGCTTAGGTCTCAGTCGCGTGCCTCAACTGCTCGCCTCTATTCGCTGCAATGAGCTACAAAGACCAACATCGTTGGCGTTCCCCACACTGACAACTATATATGTGATATACAACTAGAAGGTATTAAATGGCTTCTCCAGCCCATAGAGTAAGTAAAATGACAGAGAACCTCAAAATTAAGTACTGACACAGAGTACTATAATTCAGACTAGTGACTTGCCCTTAAAAAATTACGGGGCAATAAAATTGTAAGGCCAGTAATGCTGTTTGGCACAGACATTATTTTTTTGGCGGTCTGAGATCCTTCGGCGCTCATTGCGAGGCTCTTGTATTTTTTTTTTATCAGAGGCGCCTTTACTGTCATTGTAAGTTTGGTGCTGATGTGCTAATTGCGCTTATTGCAAGGCTGTCCCCTGGTGTAGTTTGTGTGCTATGAGCAGGGTTGGCGCTCGTTGTGAGGCATGCAGTGAATGGGTTTAGTGTTTGTTTTTTGTGTGTATATGTACTTTTGTATGCTAATTAAATAATTAATAAATGAATATACTTTACCTATTTGTAAGTAATATATGCAGGAAGCATTGTGCTGAAGAGCTGACAATCTGTTTTGATGTTCCTGCAGCATGCAATGTAGGTTTGAGCTGAGGTGTAAGTGTCTGCAATGTGTGTAGTGTAAATAGGCTGTGTGCGCGAGGGGAAGCAGTTAGTGTAGCTGTGTATTTCCGCATTCTGTATGTTAGTGTTGTAAAATGGCAGCGAATGGGTATGTGGTACGCGGGTGTGGATTAATTGTCGTCCTTGCTAAAAGTGTATCTTGTAGCTCGTACGGCTTTTGGGAAAAGCTGTATGTGCTTGGTGGTGTTTTGTGGCTTTAGCCCCGTTTTTCGTTTTTTTTTCGGCGACTATTTTTTTTCTCTTAGGGGATTTTCGTTTGTCTAAACTCGGAAATTTGGACTTAAATTAAGGTGTAACTTCATTTTCAGAGGTCCTGGGTGCCCCCCTTGCTGTGGGTAAGCTTTTTGTATGTCATTCTTGTGTGTATTTATTGTTTTTTTTGTTGTTTTTTTATGTTTTCAAGTGCGCGCAGTTTGGCCTTTAAGGTTATATTTTTGCGATTTCTTAATGTTTTATTTTTTCCCCAAGTCCCACGGCTCATATTTTTTTGTGTAAATCCGTATGTATTGATTGCGTGTTACATGTCCCACTTCTGTGGGTGTTTGTAACCGCGTGTAAGGCGCCGTAGAGCCTTCGCAAATGCGGCCCCTTGCTTTGCGCCGACATTGGAGCCTCCACCTTCCACAATTAAGTTATTAATTGCGATAAGTTACAGTACAAATAGGATTGTTGAGTAACTATATTAGATCATTAGTAATGTTATTGGTGGATCTTATTATATTCTTCTCTTCAATGGATAATAAGGAATATCACTTTGGTTAGTTATCCATTATATTATAACTGATTACTAATCTGCCACTTCATCTAGATTTGCATACTCTGGTAAATTAGACAAACATTAGTATTCCACTTTAAGTGGTGTGGATTAGAGTATGAGCGTCATAAAGTAGGCAGGGTCTATCCTCTTATAGTAATGGCACGAAATAACACTAGCAAGCGTCCCTGAAGAATCTGCGATACCGCAGGGAAACAAGTGTTGGAGCTGCTCCTGGAACGTTATTGGCATCCACCTCAGTAACAGAGGGCCGATCTGAACAGCGCACTATGAGAAGCGCTGATCAGTTGAAATGTCCCTTGGGAAGCACAGAGTGATCACGGAGGACTCGTGGAGCACTGTGTGACTCTATGAAGACAGTGACTGAAGGAGTTAAGGGTGCATTTAATGTGTAACCAACCTGTCCACACTGTCTTCAGAAATTAGCAACTCTAGTTACACAGATAGTAGATTTTACACTGAGTTCTGTGGTACTGCTAGTTAGAGTTCAGACAGTAAGGATGCTTCCTGGCATGATTAGGAGTCTGAAACACTTAACTGCATACTCTGGCTTTATTGGTATACTGTTATTTTAACATCATTATTTACAAGGGCATTAAGGGTGTATCTGCTCTCTGTTATTTTACTTTACTTTCTAGTTGTGTCTGTGTTGTTGGATCGCGTCCGTCTTTTTCGGAAAATCCGTAGGTGTTTGGTGTTTTGCGTGTTTAGGGTCCATTAGCCTCGCTTTCATTTTGTTCGGCGGCCATTTTTTCTCTTGCTTAGGTGATTTTCGTGTGTCTAAACTTTGTAATTTGGACTTAAATCGAGGTGTAACTTCACTTGCAGAGGTCTTGGGTGCCCACCCCCCCTTGCTGTGGGTAAGCATTTTATGTGTTGTGTTTATTTCTTGTGTTTCTAATGTTTTTCGGGTTGCGTCCTTGTATTCGGATCTCGTACGTCTTTTTCGGAAAATCGGTAGGTGTTTGGTGCTGTTTTGCGTCTCTTGAGTCCTGTAGCCTCGTTTTAGTTTTTTTTCGGCGGCTATTTTTTCTCTCGCTTAGGGGATTTTCGGGTGTCTAAGCTCTTCTATTTCAAGTGAAATTGAGGTGTAACTTCAGTTTTCAAGGTCTTGGGTGCCCCCCTTGCTGTAAGTAAGCTTTTTATGTTGTGTTTATTTATTGTGCTTTTAATGTTTTCATGTGCGCTTGTGTATTTTTGCGAGGTTGTAATGTTTTTTTTTCCCTAAGTTCCGCGTCTCGTATTTGTTTCTCGTAAATCCTTAAATTTTGCGTGGTCCGCAGTTGCTGGCATGGAGCGCCAAAGGCGCTCACAAGCCCGCAGCATTAGCAACGACCCTAAATGTCGTCTTTATTGCTTACACATTTTTAGATATTATTTCCTTCAATAAAGATTAGTATTTTTATTTTTGAGTTGCAACAAATTAAATAGAGTTCCTTTTGGAATTTCTTTGGAAGGGTCTTAGGACCATCTCTTTTTTCAGAGAATTCCTGATCATTATTGTATGTACTCTATTCTTATTTTGGGTTGTATTCCCTATTTTTGGTAATCTGCAACACTGTCAGAATTTAATGAAGTAGTTTTATATGAAATAACCATTGTCTGATCCAAAGGCTGTACCCCTGATAGTAATTAATGTTTGTTTTTAAACCATACATTTCAAAGCTCATTACACATTTAGGCAGAGGCAACACAGTCTCGTGACTTCTATTGACCATAACTTTGTGTATTTAGAATCAATTTTAAAAAGGAAAATACTTCTTCCCAATAATTTTTCACCCTCTATATAATGGTGTAGATCACATATAGTGACTTCAGAGGCACTTCATGCACTCCACAACTGGACCATTGAAGTATGGTCTGAGTGTGTGTTTTTATGCTCCCCTAACAACAGTAAAAGGACAATTGTAGTCACAAATTTTAAAATATACTCTATGGATGAATTAAATAGATGCAAATGTTTTTAAAATGTAAAAAAAAAATACAACCTTAAATATATTACCTTTTTTATATGAAATTATGCTGCTGTGGAATCTACCATTTAAGTTTTTACTGAGCTACTTTCTGGAATGGGAGGAGACTTGGAATGCAGATATATTTATATTTAAATTTTTAACTATGGTAAATCTATTTTTATAATGGTGTCTTGAATTAATAAAACAAAAAAGTGCAAGTGACACAATTGTAAACTGATCTGGAACAAACAATACAGAATTTAAAAATGTATAATTAACTACTTATGTAAACATATAAGATGAAATTAGTTATTTTACCTAATATTAATAGATGTGTATATTCTGTCTCTTATAGGACAAACTTCTTGAAGATGGAGAAGGAAGAGGGGCTGTTCAAAAAATGTTTTTGTCATGTAAGTTGAAAAACATTTTTTATTTTTTCTCTTTAATTTACATTGCATTGATACACTGTGAAATGTATATTTTGATTTAAAGCACTGTAGTATATTTACAGGTAAAGCTTACAATATTTGCTTGCTGGTTATAGACTACTAAAAGCAGTATGCAGTTTAAAATAAATGAAAGTTCATATATTTCTTAACTTATAAGCAGTATGTTTTTCCCCTGAAGCATGGCTGGGTATCTCCTCCTACCTGTGTCTTCCGTGGCTAGTTCTACCTTTGTGCTGAACTTCATAGACCTTGGCCTAGTGTCACTGACCCTGCCCCGTGACATCATTAGCTCCATCCCCACTACCTACACAGAGGTAACCGCTATCTTGTACCCTGCTTGCAGCTGCCCCATTGGCAGTGGGAGTGGATGCAACATCATAGCCACAACCCCAAATTACTGAGCATGCCCAATCTGAAGCAGGACCTACAAAGATTGGTCAGATTGTATTTTATTTCAGTACACACTAAGAGCTAGCCACACCCTTGATGATAAAGGTAACGGGAGATGCACAGCTTTGCTTGAGGAGAAAACACAGTTTAAAAGTTGTTGTTTTATTTCTTTTAAACTGCATACTGTTTTTAATAGCATATGCACAGCAAACAAATATGTGAGTCTTGCTTTATTGACACCATAAAAAAGTATGTGAATTTTTAAAGGGATATCTAAGTTT
The DNA here is from genome assembly GCA_027410445.1 of Discoglossus pictus. NCBI lineage: Eukaryota > Metazoa > Chordata > Amphibia > Anura > Alytidae > Discoglossus > Discoglossus pictus. Next base: position 233,850,285 of record CM050166.1, read on the forward strand.
GATGGATTATGAATACATCTGGTGGAGGAGAATCAGTAGTGTATGAGAAAAATGTTTGCATGGAAAAAATACCAAAAATGTACATTTTAAACACTTACCTAGTCAGCTTGCATTTGCGAACCGTTGGCTTTCAAAGTTGACACCCCCAGCCAATCTCTTCTAACATTAACAGTCATATTCAGTCTTACCAGTGACAGGCAGCATGGTATCCATTTTGTTTTGGAATGATGCAGACATGAATTCTGCCCTTCTGTGGGAATTCATATGTTTGCATACACTTCCTTTTCATCATTTCCTTCCTCTGCATACAGAGTAAGGGTCTTATTCTATTATCGGCCGTAGGCGCTGCGGGGCCGCAAGGACCGGCCGCAAGCTATTCTGCTATTCTACTCCCCTCCGGCAGGCTTGCGGCCGGCGCCTTGCTATCCCTTGCAGCCGCACGCGCCGGAGGAAAGCCTTTGATCTAAAACGGCCGCAAGAGTTTTGGCCGCAAGAAAAGCCCGGTTGCTATTCAATTGCTCCGGGAAACCTCTCTGCAAGGCTAAAACCGAGCCGCAGCTTACTTGCAGGAAAGAGGTCCCGCTAGCACCAATTAAGCACATAATATAGCTCAAATAAAGCCATCCTGCACTTTGAGGAGACTATAAAGTGATTGTAGGTGTTAGCAAAAATAGCACAACATTCCCCTATACTCAAATCCGTAAAAACATTTTTTTTTTATTATATATGTCAAATATCCATGGAAAAAGTCCAGAGTGCTTGGAGCACCTCAGACCTGGCCACGCTGCGGCCGGAAAATAAACAGTTTTGGGCTGATGTGCAAGCTTGAGAGGGGGTTACTATTAATTCTCATATCCCCCAATATGATCCCTAGCATTTACAGAGCTGTACAGTGCTGTCTTGAATTTATTTTTGACTTTAAAGATTTCTGAGCTTACGGCCGGTTGCAAGATATGCGGCCGGCCGTAAGAGGAGATCCTTGCAGGGCCGTATAATAGAATTGCGAGGTAACAGAACCCCCGCAAGGAATCGCAGCCTTACGGCCGATAATAGAATGAGGCCCTAAGTGTTTAGCAATAATAGTAATTTCTGGCAGCTGGAAATCAAGGTTAACACCCTCCAAACCCAGGCTAAATTAGCCTCAAATTTAAAATGATTTGTTTTGGCCAATTAGGTTAGCTGAAACTCTTGAATTAACTCTGGGTTCCTGTTTGTGGTGCAAAGCAGCCTGGGAAATGTAGTGCATCACTGATGTGTGGCAGGAAGCTGCAAGGAGATTGGTTGAGCAAGCAAGAGCAGGTAAATAGTGGGTTAAAATTGCTCCCCGTGTGCTGAATGCTGATTTGGGGGGGGGGGGGGGGTGGCAGATGCCTGTTTAGACACCCACTGGAGTTGTCCACATATTCATTGGGCGGAATTTTTAGATATTAATAAAAAAAAAATGTTTTATGAAATGTGCTGCATACACATAGGCTGCTTTTTGCCTATAGAGTGCAGAAATGTATTAATTCAGCGAACTTAGATATCCCTTTAAGCACTTTATTAAGTCCTATATAAATGGTTGACTTGGCTGCATACATATTCCTATGTAAATGCTGCATTGCAGCTGTGCTTACTGGCACTAGGCTGGTGCAACCATCTAGTTTGTGCTTGACTTCATCACATAGTGTTCTCCCAATAAATATTTACCATCCAGGTGCCAAGAAGGGGTGGGCAGGTGGGTATAGAGTTCTACAATGTATGTTTGTATGTTATTTGCTTCTCAAGCAGGGTGGTAAGAAGGTGTAGCTGGGTGGGTATGTAGTTCTACAATATGTGTTATTTGATTCTCAAGCCAGGTGGTGCTTCTAGTTAGATGAATAAAGCATCCTCCTAAATCGAAGTGGGGAGGAGCCATTATAAAAATTAAACCGAAACAAATATGGATTTTGCAACCAAGCTACACACAGTCTGTAAAGAAGAACCTGTCTGCTTCAAAGAGAGAAATAACTAATCATACACAACTGGTGATCTAAGATATATTTTGTTAAAATGTTTGTGTGTGTCTCTGGGTGCGCCTGTGTGTGTGTTTTTATAAAGAAAAATTACACAAACATACGTATATTTTAAAATATGAGAAATTAGAGGATTAGGAAATGTGTTCCTCTTTAAAAAAAAAAATACATAGCAACCAGCTTTCTATCTTCCAGTTTACTAAATTGTGTTTTGTTGTCTTGTTTAAGATCTGCCGAAAACCTTTCCAAGATAAAAAGCTCTTGAAGATGCATCAGAATAAATGTTTGCAGGTAATGTGGCATGAAATGGGAAGCTCTGTGAACACATTAACAATATATGTATTAAATGAAACTGCTAAATACACTGCATTCAAGTTTTACTGTTTAGTCCTAATTCTGTCAGCAGTGTAGGTTTTGGGCCAGGAAGATCCTGATGGTGCACCAAAATTAAGTGGGTACAGTTGTATTTATTTTTGTGAGGACGTGACATTGTGCTTGGTTTTTTAATCTTATTTCTAAATCATATTCTAGTGAGTAATCATACTTCCTAAACTGTTAAAATTTGGATCTGACTATCATGGGTTATTAGTATGACTTCTAGTCTGTGCGTCCGCAATAGGCCCACAAGGTGTGTGTGGCAGACGAGGGCTGAAAGGGAGGTAGTGTGGGGCAAAGAGACATGTGTGAGAGATGGGAGGAAAGAGACATGTGTGGGGGAGGGGGGGAGAGAAAAATTAAATATTATCCTGGCCTTCAATGGGTGCTAAATGCGCTCCATTGCAAGGCTCGCAGAGGGGAGAGAGAAGAGGGAGGAAGAGGACACCGAATAAGAGAAGTCGTGAGAGTGAGGAGCCGTGAGTAGCGAGACTCGCATTGTGAGGCCTCAAATTTTTATGCCGTCATTTTTGATGAGCAAGTGGCTAGTTTCTATATATTGTATGAAATAAATAAGGATTGGGGAATTCATATGTGATGTAATGTGTAATTTAATAATGCTGCCTTGGTGATTAGACTTTTCCTTGCAGACCATGGACCACAGAGAACTGCTTGTAGGGCACCTGTTGCACAATTTGAGGTGCTGAACTTATTACTCATTTTTTTTCCAAGCTTCTGCACATAACCATCTCTCATAGTTACATCAATGTTGATAAAATTGTGTGGCACAAAGTAGTATTTTCTGACACTGTAAAGCAGTGGCCCATGCAGACCATAGGTAACTAGGCTGAAATCTGTCATGTTTGTATTATCGGATTGTTTTGTTGGACATAGTAAAAAAAAACAAGCCAGTTGTCGCTGATATTTTGTAGAACATATATATTTTGGTATAGGGAAATAATAATAATTATTTCTCTTGGTGCATAACACCTATTCACATATACTCTCAATAAAGTACTAGAGAAAATCAAAATAATAAATCTTTATATACATTATTGGAGACAACGTCGATTTAAAAACTTACGGTATTTAAAATCAAGGGAATAGGAAATGATTCCTTAAAATCATTTAATATTGACTCCCTTATTTTTTGCACATAAGAGCGGTATTGAGAGATTAATCTGATTTGTTTAGATCTCTCTTGTCTTGTTTTAGTCAGTACTTTACACTATATTAAGTTATTTTTGGCTTGGCTTTCTTGCTTCTGTGTGTGTATATATATATATATATATATATATATATATATATATATATATATATATATATATATATATATATATATATATATATATATATGAGAGAGATTCCCAAATCCTTCCAATTTACACAAAATGTATTGTATGGTGCCTTAGATGTTTCTTTCACCCTTATATTCACACTTCGTATACTGCAGTGTCCTTATCTAATCTTAATTTATATTATTCACATCAACAATTTATTTTGGTTGCCGATCCTTTATTTTGAATATTATTAGAGTCTATCAGTATTCTACCAGTTAGTAAGATCTGTCATATCATCAAGTTGTTCTATATGCTTAAACTAGGGCACAGTAAAATGGTAAAAGGAGTCTCTGTATTCACAGGACTATATTCAGAATGCTACCTCTTTATATTTATAAAAGGTCATATATCTCTGAGGTATACTGGCCGTTTTTGCCATATATATACAAATCGGATTCATCTCTCAGCTCTTATGTGCAAAGAATAAGGTAGTCAATATTAAATGTTTTTAAGGAATCCTTTCCTTTTCCCTTGATTTTAAATGAGTTTTTAATCGACGTTGTCTCTAATAATGTAAATAAAGATTTATTATTTTGTTTTTCTCTAGTTCTTTGAGAATATTTTGTAGAACAACAAAAGAAAAATATCTTCTCAGTTGGAGCAAGATATTTTTCAAAAGAAGCAGTGAATTGTGGTGAAATTTTACAAACGTTGTACTTGTTTCAGCAGTTCAGTTGTTAATAATATTACTTTTGATGCTGTGAGAGTTTTATTCAGTGCTTTGCAAAAGTATTCACCCTCTTGACTTTTTACCTATTTTTTTACATTACAGCCTTAAGTTCAATGTTTGGTTAATCTCAGTTCTATGTGATGGATCAGAACACAATAGTTGAAGTGAAATGAGAAAAATATATACATAAACTATTTTTTAGAAATAGAAAACTGAAAATTGGCGTGTCTGTGTGTGTATTCACCCCCTTTGTTATGAAGCCCATAAAAAGCGCTGGTGCAACCAATTACCTTCAGAAGTCACATAATTAGTGAAATGATGTCTACCTGTGTGCAATCTAAGTGTCACGTGATCTGTCATTACTTATACAAACCTTTTTTGAAAGGCCCCAGAGGCTGCAACACCTAAGCAAGAGGCCCCACTAACCAAACACTGCCATGAAGACCAAGGAACTCTCCAAACAAGTAAGGGACAATGTTGTTGAGAAGTACAAGTCAGGGTTAGGTTCTAAAAAAAATATCCAAATCTTTGATGATCCCCAGGAGCACCATCTAATCGATCATAACCAAATGGAAAGAACATGGCACAACAACAAACCTGCCAAGAGACGGCCGCCCACCAAAACTCATGGACCTGGCAAGGAGGGCATTAATCAGAGAGGCAGCACAGAGACCTAAGGTAACCCTGGAGGAACTGCAGAGTTCCACAGCAGAGACTGGAGTATAGGACGACAATAAGCCGTACACTCCATAGAGTTGGGCTTTATAGCAGAGTGGCCAGAAGAAAGCCATTACTTTCAGCAAAAAACAAAATGGCACGTTTTTGAGTTTACGAAAAGGCATGTGGGAGACTCCCAAAATGTATGGAGGAAGGTGCTCTGGTCTGAGACTAAAATTTTACTTTTCGGCCATCAAAGAAAACGCTATGTCTGGCGCAAACCCAACACATCACAACACCCAAAGAACACCACAGTGAAACATGGTGGAGGCAGCATCATGCTGTGGGGATGTTTTTCAGCAGCTGGTCAGAGTTGAGGGAAAGATGGATGGTGATTCTTGATTAAAACCTGTACCACTCTGTGCGTGATTTGAGGCTGGGACAGAGGTTCACCTTCCAGTAGGACAATGACCCCAAACACACTGCTGAAGCAACACTTTAGTGGTTTAAGGGGAAGCATGCAAAATGTGTTGGCATGGCCTAGTCAAAGCCCAGACCTCAATCCAATAGAAAATCTGTGATCAGATTTAACGATTGCTGTTCACAAGCACAAACCATCCAACTGGAAGGAGCTGGAGCTGTGTTTAAAGGAGGAATAGACAAAAATCCCAGGGTTAAGATGTGGCAAGCTCATAGAGACTTATCCAAAGTGACTTGGAGTTGTGATTGTTACAAAAGGTGGCTCTACAAAGTATTGACTTTAGGGAGGTGTATAGTTATGCACATTGATTTTTTTTCTGTTATTTTGTCCTGTTGGTTGTTTTTTTAAAATTATTATTATTATTATTTAAAGTTGTGGGCATGTTCTGTAAATTAAATGATGCAAATCATTAAAAAATCCATGTTAATTCTAGGTTGTGAGGCAACAAAACAAAAGAATGCCAAGGGGGTGAATACTTTTGCAAGGCACTGTACCTATTACATAAAAGGAATCTGTTTTGGAAGATCTTAATTGTAATTAATAATTCTCATCCGTATAGAATCCAGAAACGCTCTCCAACTTATACCAAAAGCTAAAGAGCAAAGCACTGATATAAATAAAGTCCAAATCAATACCAGTAGGCACATTTTATATTTTATTTGATAGATAATTTTAATTGCACCGAAATACAGATATGCATCTATCTCTTGTGGAAAGGATATTCTAAATTAAACATACACAGGCTTGACTTTCGGTTGCCTGCTAACCAACTCTGCCTGATCCCGGCGCTGTGGTGCACCTGTGTGGATCTGCGCTCAGACTTTTGACAGGGAGAAAGGAAGACCCCTGCAAGTCAGTCTACGGGAGGTGATTACCAAACCTCCAGTCGCCTATATTGCAACACCAGCGTTGAATTTTGCTGTTCTCTCAAGGAAGTGGCAAAGCATGGATACCTTAAGAGCTAAAGGAGCATCACCCAGTGGGAAAGAGATGCTCCTTACACATTTGGTGAAACGCCGGAAGAACCAGCACCTAACCAGGGCAAACCATACGCATCATGTGCTATATTCAGAAATAAGGCTCATTGCAATAACTTGGCGTGTTCTTAGAGCAGTCTGGTTGTTGTACGCAGGAAGGTATTGCATTGGGTGTTTGGCTGAGGCTCTCCTGAATGTTAGTAAACATGGTTATTGTACCAGTCTCCCTGAAATGTATCAATCTTTATAAATTTAGATAAAGACCTATCCACTGGAGCTTTACTGGCACCAGAAGATATTCTGAATTCTACAGGATTCTTGAGCTAAAAATGTTATACCCCATGGAAGGGGGAGCTTGTAAGGGCTAAAGGACTGTAGTATAATATATTTTGTTGGCTGGAGTTTCAATCAATATTTAGCTCTAGGAACTGAATTGGAGATGGCAGAAACTGTAACAGCACTAATAAATATATTTATAGCAACCCTGCAGGATTCTGAAAACAAAGTCTATAACAATATCTATATTTCAGCAAAAAGAACATATTTTGCTTATTTACAACTGTATTCTTTGCTTACAACTATATATAGAAGAGTAAGTTAATTTGTCACAATTTGGACCACACCCCAGGAAAGATCCCCTAAAAGTATGCTGAAATGCTTTTTTTAGTTTTTTTTAAATATGTGTATTTTTTTTACTGAGTCAACCACACCTTTTAATTATATTGGATTTTTTTGTTAACATATTTTTCTGCCGGATTATTGCCATATTCAGAGTTTAAAGGGAGTGGTGTTATCCCTCTTAAATTACTTCAACCACTCAAGTTGCTGGGGTGTAACTCCCATGGAAATCTTTGAGAAGTCGCACACAGAGCTGTAATAATATGGAGATCCTTATACACAGTGCTCTATATATATAAAGCACGCACAAATAGTAATATTTGTATCCTTATTCAGTGCTCTATATAAAGCACGCTCAAGTAGTAATATGCACATCCTTATACAGTGCTCTATATAAAGCACGCTCAAGTAGTAATATGCACATCCTTATACGTTGCTCTATATAAAGCACGCACAGGAAGTAATATGCACATCCTTATACCGTGCTCTATATAAAGCACGCTCAAGTAGTAATATGCACATCCTTATACGTTGCTCTATATAAAGCACGCACAGGAAGTAATATGCACATCCTTATACCGTGCTCTATATAAAGCACGCTCAAGTAGTAATATGCACATCCTTATACGTTGCTCTATATAAAGCACGCACAGGAAGTAATATGCACATCCTTATACCGTGCTCTATATAAAGCACGCTCAAGTAGTAATATGCACATCCTTAAACGTTGCTCTATATAAAGCACGCACAGGAAGTAATATGCACATCCTTATACCGTGCTCTATATAAAGCACGCTCAAGTAGTAATATGCACATCCTTATACGTTGCTCTATATAAAGCACGCACAGGAAGTAATATGCACATCCTTATACCGTGCTCTATATAAAGCACGCTCAAGTAGTAATATGCACATCCTTATACGGTGCTCTATATAAAGCACGCTCAAGTAGTAATATGCACATCCTTATACGTTGCTCTATATAAAGCACGCACAGGAAGTAATATGCACATCCTTATACCGTGCTCTATATAAAGCACGCTCAAGTAGTAATATGCACATCCTTAAACGTTGCTCTATATAAAGCACGCACAGGAAGTAATATGCACATCCTTATACCGTGCTCTATATAAAGCACGCTCAAGTAGTAATATGCACATCCTTAAACGTTGCTCTATATAAAGCACGCACAGGAAGTAATATGCACATCCTTATACCGTGCTCTATATAAAGCACGCTCAAGTAGTAATATGCACATCCTTAAACGTTGCTCTATATAAAGCACGCACAGGAAGTAATATGCACATCCTTATACCGTGCTCTATATAAAGCACGCTCAAGTAGTAATATGCACATCCTTATACGGTGCTCTATATAAAGCACGCTCAAGTAGTAATATGCACATCCTTATACGTTGCTCTATATAAAGCACGCACAGGAAGTAATATGCACATCCTTATACCGTGCTCTATATAAAGCACGCTCAAGTAGTAATATGCACATCCTTATACCGTGCTCTATATAAAGCACGCTCAAGTAGTAATATGCACATCCTTATACGGTGCTCTATATAAAGCACGCTCAAGTAGTAATATGCACATCCTTATACGTTGCTCTATATAAAGCACGCACAGGAAGTAATATGCACATCCTTATACGTTGCTCTATATAAAGCACGCACAAGCAATATCTTTGAAATTGATAAAACTTTGGTAATCCTGATCCCGCCTTTTTATATTTTTCCTCTATTCTTCAGTATGCCATTGAGTTTTGAGAAGTCAATTGGTATATGTCGTCATTTGAGATTTTATAATTGTTTTAATATAAATAAATGGCTGCTCAGCATGGGAGGAAGATTGGAAAGAGTGTAAGGAGGAAGGAAAATTAAGCTATATTAATATTTATTTGCACACTCGTGTAAAATAATTGGAAAATTAATAGCTCCTACATTCCATGTTATTAAGTGTAGGGCCATCTTCTCAAGGTTAATTTATTATTATACAAATTACTTCTGGTCAATTTAGATTTATATCCTGTAATACAGGTAGGTGATTTATTATACAATATAGGATAATCCAGGACCTCCTGTAATCCGGCAGTCTCTTCCCTACTCTAAACTGACCACAGATCACTGCTTCTGCTGTCAATCAGTGCCCGGATCAAAGCCTCACGCCTCTCCTCTTGCCCTAGTGTTGCTGCAGAAGGGATACAATGAGGTGATTGGGTGCCTTTACCAGATAAACCCAATTTGCTGGACCTCAGCTGGTTAGGCAAAATCATTAATCCGCCATGCTCCGGGAATAGAGCATGCCGGATTCTCGATGCCCTACCTATTTTTAAATTGAATAAATATGCATCAAAACAATGAAAATCTTATACCAGGATTATTCCAAGATTAACTGACAACATATAACTGATTGACATTTGGAGAACCTTACATCCTATAGAGAAAGATTAAGCTTGTTTTCCAAACGCCATGGGGTCAATATATAAAGAGTATTGTTAACCAAATGCATATCTTTAGGCCGTCAATTTTAATGGCTTTAGAAATACATCTAGCATAAATTGCTAAAGATGTATTGCATATAAGTGTGTAAAACATAGAATCATTTAGTTGTTGGTAAGTCATGTCCGACTTTCGGTGATCATATGGATCACAGCACCCAGGCACATCTATCTGTGTTTCTGGTTGTGCTCATCCATATGGCTTTCTTGGCAAAGATACTGGAGTGCGTTGTCAATTCCTTCTCCAGTGAGTTGTGATTTGTCTGACCTCTCTGCTATGACACACCAGCCCCTTCAACACGACAAGAGAGCAATCCGGAAGGGGATAGAAATATAGAAGTCTTTATTTATATACAACAACAACTGGTCATATTGGACACTTTCTTCCTGATAAATTATTCTCCCTCTTTATCCTCTCGGCTATGGAATAATATGCTGTCTTAATTATCTACAAATATTGTTATTTTTATATTTATGTAATAATTATGAGGTATCTTTTCTGCCATGCCTTTGTTTTGTTTTTTGTAAAATCTTTTACTATTTATGATTGATCTTATTCATGACTATTATATTTGAATAAAGATATATTTAAGGAAAAAGTATAAATACATACATACATACATACATACATACATACAACAAAGCTAGAGGTGCTCAATCAAAAGAACGAACTAGCCTTAATTGGTTTAGTTCTATGGACATTATAACCCACTGTGAGAGCAACCTCTTCTAGCTCACTTGTGCTCTTCACAAGGAGAAATATCCTGTGGTATATCAGTCTGGTCCCACTCACTAGAGTGATCCAGCCCCGAAATACCAGGTAATCCTACCCTGAACAGGAGAAACCGCAAACCACAGGCATACTTTTCGGCCTTGTTTAAGAAAATTACCCTTAGAGTTTAGTCTCCCTAAGGGTGATAGGGCACTTCGGACGTGGACCCCTTGCTCACTGTGCCTTAGGGAGTTCAGCTGCACCTCACTGACGGGGACTGAAACACGTCTGTGGTTTGCTGTTTCTCCTCCATGGTAGAATTGCCTGGTATTTCAGGGCTGTGGTGTGCATTATTTTTTTTAAATGACCAACCAGTCTATTTGAATTTAGACTCTGCAGTTGGTTGCAATTAGACACATATCAGTAAAAAAAAAAAAAAATTATGGCAAAATAATTGTAATGACAAAAATTAGGAAAATAAATATGTGATTTTAAAACAAAAAGATGAGCTAACAGCTTAAGTCCCAAACAGCCTTAAAGAGCCACTTCAGCACACTCTGGACCAGGTCACTGTACAGATCTCCTAAAAGCATGTTAAAATACTTTTGTGAATTTTTGAAATATGTGCATTTTTCACTGAGAGATCAAATAAAATCTGTGTTTATATGTGTGAAAGGATGCCCACAGACTGCGCCATGTCTGCGACCAAACTATTAATTACTGCAATTATTTATAGAACCTTTTAGTGTATTCAAATCATCCTCCCACCTCAGGAAGAATAAAAGCAGAAATAATTGGTAAATCACACAGCAGCATATTTTCATATAAAAGGAAAACTGCTAAAGAGCTATGTCTTCCATATATTGGTTTTATTTGTCGGATATGGAGAACACTACGTGATATTTTAAACTTTAATGATAGAAAGTAGTCCTTCGTCCATTGGGGTTATAGGAAATCCATATATGGCATTACATGTTGTTTGCTAGAGAGAGATATTCTTCTATTAGTAATAGTGAATGTGATCTTCCTTTTTGTATATTTCTGCAAATGTATTTATTTTTAACTGAAATGCTCTGTGAATTGTAAAAGGAAGAATTACAATTGAAAGCTAAAGAAAATTTGCAAATGGGCTTCAACTTCACTCTAAAGCAGTGTCTCTCGACCTTTCTTGGTCCCAGCTGGTTACAGTTTAATGTTTATAGGGACCTTTTGAAATATCTAACAGGGCGATCCTACATGTGGAAAACTACATTTTTAAGTTTACATTTGCACTGACTTGAATAGAGTTCATTTTAACTGCAGGTAACTTCATCAGTAATCCATCTATAAGTATGAAAATTGTTATATTGAAAGTGCTGGGTTATCATCATCCATCTTTATTCCGGAAGACCAGCAGATAAGGTTTCAGGGACCAGCACCAGCTTTATGGCTGGCTGTTGAGAACCCCTGATATAAAAGATTCTCACCTCCCTATTAAGCAGGAATTTACCTCAGAAAACATTCTATCCTGCTGTGGATTAAAATGAAATAAGGTAATGGTAAGTACAAAATATCTTTTTGGCAATTGATTTTTGACAAAATATATTAAGCACACTTATAATATGATGAATATTTTATAATGTGTGTATTTTCATGAGCATTGTGAGTTTGTGCATTTGAAAGTATTAATAAGACTATTTGTAATAACAACATTTTTTTCTTTTTCATTTTCACAATTAATTCCATTATGAAGTTTGGAGCATTTGATAAGTGTAAGTAGTATTTTTTTTTTTATTATTATTTTTTATATTTTCATACTATTTCTGATCTGTTATCCCTTACCACACAACGTAACAGCGATTGGAGCAACCATATTTTAATATTTTATAATTTGACATAGGTGACTTGGTTCCATAATGTTTTATTTGAATATCTTATAACTTTGTTCTGTAAAGCAACTGCAGAATAGTCTCAAAGGGCCTCATTCAATTGAGATTTTTTTCAATTGAATAGGGCTCTATTTTAGCACATAGCATATAATTTTTACAGAAGTTTTTAGTTGGTTAACTTCTATCCAAAAGCAAGGTCTTCACTAACTAAAAACTTCTGTAAAAACAATATGTTCTGTGCTTATCTAGGGCCCTATTCAATTGGCCAAATCGCAATTGAATGAGGCCCAAAGTGTGCATATCTGTAGTAGATGTAAGACAAATGTTGTGCAGAAATATGTGACATGTCAAACAACACCTTTCCAGGCGACATCTTTTGCAAAGCTATGCAAACTTACTTATGAAGTACATAGATCTAGGTCATTGTGCAGTGGAAAATCATGATGTTGTCCTTGAGTCTGCGCCACTGGATATTCAAATATTTGTTCCCAGGGTTTCTATCAAAATGTTGGTTAGGTCAAGGTTATAAAATGATGAGATCCCACCTGCACCATTTTCTATTTCCAGTAATTGCTTCAGATTATCAACACTGAAAAGTTTCTGCTGGAGATAAGTGCTGAAGGGGAAGAGGCATCATTGCTTGATAGCACCACTGCATCTTGAAGATGAAACCTGCTATATAGGACTATTGCCATCTGTACCCTATCCAGATGAGGCCAGCTGCTAGCTATTCACCATTGCCACAGTGCATATCTGTCATGTAGAAATGATACATACCTTGTCTTATTCAACAAAACTGATAACTGCTGATTGCAATTCATCCTAGCTTGTGGACTTTCTTTTGCGGATGTTTTCTGGCCACACCACGCCACACCACATCAGATCTGTTAAAGGAGATGGATATTGAACAACCTGTCAGAAATATTGTGACATAACTTTTTTCTAAAAAATGTGAACAATAATTTTTGAGTTCAACATCAATTTATAGACAAATATTACTTTTCTATAAAATAACATTTACTGTATTTATAATAAAGAAGTCAAATGAATCTAATAAAAAAAAAAAAATAGAATAATTATAAATCTAAAAACCAGCCAGTTTAAAAAAAAAAAAAAGCAATTAGCAAAACATAAGATAATAAATAATATAAATGTCACAGCGTTTGTTTTATCAAACAAGAATACATGGTATCAACTCTTAATGATAAAACATATTGAAAATTGTATAATCAATGACCATTATTTATATATATATATATATATATATATATATATATATATATATATATATATATAGTAAAATTTATATAACCGAGAGTAAAACACAATATAACCCAATGTTTAAAAATAACCAATACTAAAGTAACCAGGTTATAAAGTTAAAAATAATATAAAGATAAAAAAATATTTATATCATCAGTTAACCATATCTCTCAAGCAAGCAGAAAAAAAAATGAATACTGTACTTTAAATAAAATTTTCAGGGCTCAAGAAATGCCAGGAGCCAGGTTGTCATGCCACAAAATGCTTACAGGCATCTAGATTGCATCTATTGTACGTCTCTGCAATTCAGTTTTACCTGGAAGCAGACAGGCATGAGTGACTGAGCCAGTGCAGTGTTCACAATTCTACAATTCCTGTATTCTGTTCATATTTTTTCTTTTTAATAAGTAGAAAATAGTATAACAGAAACAAGGAACTAGAAAATTATATATATCAATTATATAAATAATTGTTCAATGGGAAATGTGTCTTCCTTGAAGATGTCTATACAAATGGTAGGCACTGGAAGTTCCTGGGGAGTGTCTATGTCTCCTAGGCTTGCTTCAAGCCTTTTGTCTCTCTCCTAATTATACTAAAGCTTAATTTTCTCTTCAGAAATTCCAATCGGGCTATGTGTTTGGCAACCAATGAGAAACCACGGTGATGTCAGAGTTGTTAACCAATAAGAAAAATATATTCTTGTCCCATAGACACATATGAAGTATATAGCACAAAATGAACTTCAATTCATATCTTGGCACACTAGATGGCGCCATTGTACCTTTAAATTTACAATAAAACTTTTTTTAAATAAAATTAGCTAATAAACTTTGATCTACAAGTAAAGTAAAACTAATATCTCCTTAGATATTGACATTTCAAAGTAAAACTGTCACATGTTACATACCATAGACAAATGTATTAATTGATAAAGCAGACACATGTCTACACATGTATAAACAAAATACCAAAATAGAGGTGCTCAATCAGAGAACAAACTAACCTTAATAGGTTAGTTCTGAGATCAACCTCTCTTAACTCCCATGTGGCCTTCACATGGAGAAATATATCAGTCTGGTCTCACGCACTAGAGTGGTCCAGACATGAAATACCAGGCCATTCTACCCTGAACAGGAGAAACCGCAAACCTCAGACGTACGTTTCAGTCTTCCTTGGGCTTCATCAGTGAGGTGTAGCTAATAACTCCCTAGGGCACAGTGAGCAAAGGGCCATGTCTGAAGTCTATCTTAGGGAGACTAATCCCCAAGGGTCATTTGATTAAACAAAATACCAAAATAGGTCTGCTCAATCAATAGGTTAGTTCTATGGACATGAGAACCCATACATATGTATAAGAACCTTTAGGGAGTATTCTTCTAAGTTACAAAAGTAATCTCTTACGTTTAAGGAAGACATATACCTTAAGTTTAACTTTTCAATTAACTAAGGAATTTGCTTAGGCAATGTCTGTTACAGAACAAAATAAGCATTAATACCTCTTCTCTTAATTGAAGAAGAACTGGGATTCCTTTTATGTGCTAAGATACATATATGTGTGGTTCTATAAAATATATAATAGTATAAATTTTAAAAAATTGTTAAAAATGTCATGACAAACCATCTCCCCCAGAACTCATGATCTGGGGATAGGTGCTATTAGCGCCACATCCCATCTCATAGACCTGAAACTAAGGAAGGACACGGGCTAGAAACCTTCCGTGTATAAAGGTTTGTCAGATTTCATCCCTCTTTCGATATCTAATGAGGGAGAAGAACACAGGCATTCTGATTGTCAATGCCATGTCTCTGATGATTGGGGATACACATTGGCCATGCCCGATTCTCCGTAGCCTGTTGTTGTTTTTTTGGATGGCACCACCTCCTTAATAGAAAAGCTGCTGAAGGCATTGATGCTGGTCTCATTGCCTTCTTGTGGATCTGTCCTCTAGCATAAGCTCCTGGGCACTACTACCTGCATCCAGGACTCAACAGCCGGAATGAATGCCTGATATTCATATCACATCCTTGTTCCTGCTTCTGGAGAATTAAACTAACTATGCTTTTTCTGCATCCAGAACAGCTAAGGATGGGTGCAACCACTCCTCAACACTTCTCGTGGATTTATCACAAGTGAAGAATTAGCTCTGTAGTTTCGTGTAACTATAGTAGTCATGGAATGGTGCTAGTAATATCACATCCAGATGCAGGAACCTTGCTCTTGGGATGGTAGCTGACCAGTCCAGAACAACAGGGCGAAGTATAATGTGTCCTCTAGAATTATTGACAACATTGGTAGAGATGAGTTAAAAGGCTATAGAAACAGAGCTCTAGGGTTCTGACAGATTAAACTGTCTTTAGCAAACACTTTCATGCAAGAAAGTCACTATAAAGGAATTTGTATAATAAGAATGGTAGCGGATTTAAGCAACTGTATAAAAGATACTCCAAATTTTAAATTTGCCATCAGAGCTTAAAATGTATACCAACCATTTGAAGCAACAATACAAGCTTTGACATTGCAGTTTATGATTAGATGGCTGTTTGAAGAAGCTCATTTTAGTCTTGGAATCAAGATACGAAATGAAGGACTATTTTAATACCAATGTTGATATAATGCAAGTAGAATATAGCCATATGCTCTCCCCTCATGTTTACAGCACTGAAATGTCGGACAATTTCTCTGCATAAGAAAAAAACACAGACTCTCAGAACTTTTTCAGCTTCTCTGTTTTTGACAATGAGGTGCTGCTGATCTTCATTGGTACAGTATGCAAGATTTGAGAACGGAGTTATACCTCCATCCCCTGATGTCTAAAACTCTAAAAGATACTGTAACGTTATGACAGCATTTTACTTTATCTGTCTCTTTAGAAATAAGGTGAAAAATAATTTCTGCTTTTTTACAGGTGCACATCCAGAAGACTCATCAAGGACTGTTTGTAGCGTGGAAGAGTATTTTTATGATCCTAAGCGTAAAGAACCACTTATTGGTATATATTTAAAACTTTTTTTTTTAAAACAATACCTCCTGTACAGTTTATACAAAG